>CANXYC010595186.1:0-43696 GCA_948193065.1 Aleurites moluccanus | reverse complement strand
TTATTTTCAAATATTTATTTCTTTAAAATATAATAAATTTCAAAAATTCTTTTATATTCATAACTTTAATTAAATATTCATAAAATAATTATTACTTATAAATATAATATAATTTAAAAAAAATATGGGTATTACAATTATTTATATTTAATTTTTTATATAATTTTAAGTATTTTATTTTTTTATCTTTATTATTATTTTATGTCTTTTAATTAATTTTTATTTTTTTAATTCGCCCAATATTTATTTAATTTTTAATCTATTTAAAATTAATTGTTCTAACTTGATAGATTGATAATGAAAGATCTTGAAATTACCACACACTAAAAAATTGTCAATATAATCATACAAAATGTGAAAATGAAGCACTAAAAAGAAATGGAGAAGATCAATTCAGGCACAGCCCATGTACTAGTGGTTCCATTACCAGGCCAAGGCCACCTTAACCCTATGCTTCAATTCTCTAGGCGTTTAGTTTCCAAAGGGCTAAAGGTAACCTTTGTAGTAACCAATTTCATTTCTAAATCAAACAATCTTATTAGCTCATCATCCACCGTTGATCATTCTCTGAAATTCGACACCATCTCCGACGGTTTCGATGAGGGTGGCACGGAACAGGGTGCTTCCATGGAAGCTTACCTTTCAAGTCTACATAAAACTGGGCCAGTATGTCTTAAAGAGCTGATCAGAAAATATCAGAGCTCATCAAATCCAATTGATTGTGTAATTTACGAGCCTTTCCTGGCTTGGGCTTTAGATGTTGCTAAAGAATTTGGTTTGTTTGCTGCTGCCTTTTTTACTCATGCTTGTGCTGTAAACTATATTTTCTATAAATATCACCGGAAAATGTTGCCGGAGGAAGTTTCTTGTACTCCAGTGCAACTAGAGGGGTTGCCGATGTTAGAGGTTCTTGATTGGCCGACATTTATTGTTTCGCCGGAATCATATCCGGCTAACTTCAAGATGGTGATGAGTCAATTCTCTAATTTGGACAAAGCTGAATATATTCTTGTCAATACTTTCTACGACTTGGAGCACGAGGTATGTATAATTTAATTGTACAAACTATGTAATAGGGTGAGAAAAAAATCAAACCAATAAAAAAAATAATTAAATTAAATTTGATTGATTTGATTTTAATTTTAATTTGATTCGATTTAATTTTTTAAAATTTTAATTTATTTAATTTAATTTAATTTCTTTTAATAAAACTGAAATAACCTAATAGATCAATATATACATATATTTTACATATATATATATATATATATATATATATATACTTTGTTGAAAATATTAAATAATAAAATAATCAAATTAAAATATATGGATTTATTTTATATAAATTTGGTTTGATTTTATTTAATTTGATTCAAAATTCATTTAAATTTAGTTCATTCAATTTTTAAGAATATTAGTTTAATTTGAATTAAATCGATCGATTGCTCTTCTTTACTTATCAATATTAATTTTTTTTAGTAAAAAAATTATTTATTAAAATTTATTTATTTAGATAGTTTTATTTTTATAATCTATATTATTATTGTTATAATTAATTAACGAGTCAAATTAGACTTATTAGACAATAACAATAGTATCGTAGAAATAGCAATGTTTTTTTTTTTTTAATATCTTAATTGTATTTATAATGCTACAAAAAGGTAGCTAACCTTTACTTATATTTATTTATCAAACAGATTGTTGACATAATGTCTAAATTATGTCCTCTGTTGACAATTGGGCCTACCATTCCATCCATTTACTTAGACAAGAGGATTGAAAAAGATGATGATTATGGTATTGATCTTTATACAGCTGATGCTTCTATTTCCACTTCTTGGCTTAGCACAAAACCAGCTGGGTCTGTTGTATATGTTTCCTTTGGAAGCATACCCAATAACATAAGTGAAAAGCAAATTGAAGAAATTGCATGGGCCTTAAAGAGAAGCAATTTCGATTTTTTATGGGCAGTTATGACTTCCGAGGAAGCAAAGCTTCCAAAAGGGTTTTTGAAAGAAATAGAAAATATAGGATTGATAGTGAATTGGAGTCCTCAAGTGAAAGTGCTAGCAAATGAGGCTGTGGGGTGTTTTTTCACACATTGTGGTTGGAATTCAACAATAGAAGCAATTAGTTTGGGTGTTCCAATGGTCACATTGCCTCAATGGAGTGACCAACCAACAAATTCTAAATTTGTTGAAGATGTATGGAAGATAGGGATTAGAGCTAAGGCAATTCATGGTAATGGAATTGTGAAAAGAGAAGAGATTGAGTTTTGTATAAAAGAAGTAATGGAAGGGGTAAGAGGGAGAGAAATGAAAAAGAATTCGATGAAATGGAAAGAGTTGGCCATTGAAGCTGTTAGTGAAGGTGGGACTTCTGATTGTAATATCAATGAACTTGTGTCCAAGTTTATACATTGTAAGACTTGAATAGACCTGTTTATAGGCTGGATATGGATTCGAAAACATGTGGAATTTTTCAAGGGTTTAGTCTATCTAATTCGTGCTTTTTTTTATAAATTGAGATTTGTGATTTTACTCGCAAATAAGTTTAGTTTTGAAATTAGTAATATATTTTTTAAAAAATTGTTAAAAAGGTATTTGGACATTCAATTATAAAATTTAATTATCGTTTAAAAATAAACAAATCGATAATTAAAAAATTATTAAATATTTAGATGTCTAACTGTTAAAAACTAATTGTTGATTTGTCTTATTCAAATTGACAAAATTTGATAACAGATAAAAATTATAATTGCTGATTATAATTTTTATCAATTGAAAAAAATATTTTTATTTAAAATCAACAATTATCAATTATTCATCCAAACACTTCTTAAAGTGTTTGTACAATTGAAACAAAATAATTTATGGAAAAAATAATTGCGAATTGATTTTATATTTTTTACATTTAATTTATAATTATTTATTTATTATATTTAATTTTAGGTGAAATGCAAATTATTATTTTGATCTAGTCAGGATATTAATGAAAATTACAGGGAAAAAAATGGAATTAACAACTAGAATTGATATATTTATTTATTTAATATATGCATATTTTAAGCATACTTTATATATATTTTTTATATTTTTATTTGGATAATAAATGATAAACTCATGCCCAAAAGTGAAACAGGAACAAAATAAAGGCCAAAACAAAAGCCCCGCCCCAAAACAAAAAAATTAGCACCTAAAAATGAAGATGAGTTCAAAATTTAAGGATCAGTGTGACCTTTTCATTAAAAAAAAAATTCTTACAATTATAATTTTGTATAAATTGCAACTAAATTTTATTATAATAAAAATAAAAATTAGGACAATATTCATCTATTAATCTAATTATATTGCAGTTAAAGGCAGAGATACGGTTGCTATTGAAAGTACTTCAATTACAAAACTAATCTTATATGCATTATATGTGCTGAACAGGGGCGGAATTACCTTGTCCTTGACAGGGTTCACCGCCTCCCTAACAGAAAAAAAGAAAATATATATATATATATATATATATACTTTATAAAAAAAAATCCCACAGTAAAATAGGTCCATACATAATGCAACCATAGATATTTAGCTCAATATCTTGAGTTAGCCCATAGTTTTTGTTTTAGTTAAATTAAAAAAAAAAAAAAACTTTGCAAATATTATCTCTCAATTCCTAAATTTCAGTCTACCAAAATCAAAAGTAAAATTTATTTTATATCTTTTTTTAATTTATTTTTTTTCTTTCTTTTTCACCTGTTCAATTATTTTCTATTTTTAAAAAAGATAAATAAAGAAAAAAAGTATGATAAATAAAAAAAGAAATAAATTATAGAAGAAATTATGTTAAGATCAATGAATTTTAACTTTTGTTTTATATTCTATTTAAATGATATTTGTTATTCTAAATATTAAATTTTTTGAGTTCTTAATATATTTTAAATATTATGTTTTTTTGTCGATGAAATTTAAAATACTTAATAATTTATGTATGTGATAAATTATATGAAGGAGATGTATAGACTTTTTAAAATTTTTTTGTAATTTGATATAAAAATATTTTATTGGAAGGTAAATTTTAATCATGTAAAATTTTGACATTTTTTCACATAATAATTTTTAAGTGAATACTTATATATAGTAATTATTAAAATAATTTTCGCTCCCAAGTTTGAAATTATAGTTCCGTCTCTGTGCTTGAAGTTGACTAAAATATGCTAAATATTGATCAACTATTGGAAAAGGCTGGCTTTTTTAAGATAAAATGTGTATGATCATAGATGCAGATGCTCATGATGTATTTAAAATTAAAATGAGAGGCAAGAACTTATCTCTATATGATCTAATGGAAAGGGAGGTACACAAAAGAGAAAGCCCACACATGCTAGCAAGCCAAAGTCTACTCGAGCCAAGAAGCAAGTCCAACAACAGATAATCAGACAACCCACAATGAATGAAAAGCCCATTGCAAATGAAGATGTACATTACATATACCAAGACTAAGGCTACACAAATTTTTGTTGATAACCAGATTGTTATATCTATATACAACAATCCAGTTTTTTATGGAAAAACAAAACATTTTAAGTTTAAGCTCTACTTTCTCTAGGAATTACAAAAAGAAGGAGAAGTTATATTACTTCATTGCAAAACAGAAAGTCAGATTGCTGATGTTTTTGATAAAAACACTTAAGAGAAAAAATTGGAAATATGCAGCATCTGATCCAAGGAGTGTCAGCTGTTGTATATCTGAGTAGGCTGCTGAGATATTTGTGTTGATTGCTGGAATAAAGTTTTGAACAAGTTAAAAGATGGAAAGCTTCAAACTAACTGTTACTAAAAAATAGGGAACATGAAGTTAAGATACTGTTCATGTGATCATGGGTTCATGATGCAATTTTTAGCAATTTGTTATGTATTTCAGTTAAGATTTTCATGTATTTAAAACACTTTCAATTCAATAAAAAGATGTGGAAGTTTTCAGTCTCATTTTATAGTCTTGCCCATGCCGTCAATTTTGTTCAAAACAACAGCGATCCACTTAAAAACTACATGTTATTGGTGCTTCCCACCACACAACATAAAAATTTTATACAATATCCCAATTGATATGCGTTCCCAATATCACAACCGATTCCGGCCCGATACCATCCTCCTTTCTCAATGTGATATCTCAGTATATATATATATATATATATACAATGCAGAATGCATTTTTTTATAATTTCAGATGCACTGTGTCAATAGCCTAACCTAGAGAAGGAAATTTTTATTCTTAATCGGGGCACAACGAGAAACTTAGAAATTCTTCCATGGAGGATGTTGAGTGATGAAGTATGGTCTAATGTTGTTGCTTTTGTTTGTAAACAAAGAAAAATTATCATAGATAGCTCTGGTGGTGGTGGTGGTAGGAGAATGGAAGTAAGTGATTAAGAAGATTGGTTTCTTGTAAGAGTCATCTCCATGGGCAACATTCATTTTAAATTGGTAACGATTTTCTTTTTTTTTTTTTTTTTTTTTTAATTTTATGTTCTATGACGTAGAAAAAAATAATTTTTAATTTTTACCTCATTAATTTTGATAATGTTAGATAAATTGAAATTGATATATCAAATGATATTAATTTCGAAATACTAAAATATTATGAAAAAAATTCAAACCCCATTTAAAATAAGTGTGAAATCACAATATATTTTAGTGCAATTTCTCCAATCTTTTATTTTGTTTCTTCTAAATAGAAGCATAGGAGAAAGAATAGGAAGTTTCAGTTGTTTCCTTATATACTTCATTGTCAGAAATGATATAACATTTCATTAATTTATTAGATTTAAATAGAAAGGAAAAAGATATTTTCGTTACTAGCTCAACATTTTTGGCATTATCTCCTTGTCACTATTTTTGGTAAATTTAACTTCAGTTTTTACCTCTTTTGACTTTAGTACTGTTGAATAAAAAACTTATTGAATCCCCAAATCAAGTATCAACATAAATTTATTATCAAATTTCACTAAATTTTTTTCTTTTATAAGATTTTCATATTTGGATTTAATATAAAGTTGATTTTGAATATGGAAATTACTATTTTCACGAACCTATATTATTATTATTAAAATCTAATAATTTTATTTTATCTCACTAATTAATGGAGGCATTAACAATATAGACTATATAAATAGTAATACCCTTCGAGATATATATATATATATATATATATATATATACATTCTCGCTAGTTTATATTTGAAATTCATTAGTTTTATTAACTTAATTATTCATTAGTTTTATTAGCTTATTTAGAAATTCTATCATGTTATGGATAGAATTACCGAGTATACAAAATTTACCAAAATTAAAAATTTCAAATGAATTTTCATTCATATCAAATATACCTGATGGTGTGCACGTGCACATGACTCGATACGACTTGCTTGATCAATATATTTCTATCAAAAATCAGTAGGCTTGATTCTGATGATCTCAAGCTGATGTAAAGAACTTAAAATAGGGCTCCGATTTTCCGTAATTACATATGTTATATAACTAGAAACTATTAAAGGCTTCAACGTCATTCCTGTGGACATATATATGTATATATGTTCTCTTCTTGCCTATCAGCATAATTACTTTTTTACAGTAATAGAAAACAAGAGAAATCCCATCAGGATATGTAGGGGGTTTTTAAAGTTCCTTCTATATAAGATGACCTTACAAAAAGACTTATGCATGGAGGCCAACGTCGAAAAATTGACAGTCGGAACTTCAAGCATTCAAAATAACTTGTTATAGTAAAAACCATGACATAACTAACTAAGCCACTAATTATACTAACCAGGTAAAAGAAACAAATGAAAGTTAAATCATGAATATATCTAACTTCCAATTATTCATCTATTGTGCATCTTCAATTCGACTGCCCAGTTTGACAATGTCTTCAACGAAAATCTTCCCATCTGTTCAATAAAGTTAATGGAGGTAAACATTACACTGGGTAAAAGAATAATACTGGATTGGTGAACAGCTTGACAAAAGAACAAAGACAAAATATAACGATTAAGAGAACCAAAAAAAAGGGTGCACAGACTGATTTTTTGCGAGGAAAATTCTGGCCCTTGCTCTTTTTCCAACTTCTTCACATTTAACAGATTATAAGCAACTTGTTAAACCCGCCTGAGTCTAGGTTAAATTATTTGTTTGGCAGATCCCATAAAGGTCAATGCAATGAACTATTCACTAGTAATTTTTGGCAGTGTAGCATTTTTCTTGTTCTGTGGAAAAGCATTTTTCTTGTACTGCCCAAAAATAAGATGTGCCATCGTTTTGAGTGCCAATCAATCAATTTTTTTTTAAGTCCGAAAAAAGCCCATGTTTAGGACAGCAAAATACAAAATCATTCAGGAAACAGAGAAAGAAAGATGCATATCAATGCATGATAGGTACAATTTATATATATTAGTTTTACCTATATTATTTAGGATTTTAGGTATTTCTTTTATGTTTTAATTAGTATTTATTTATTAATTTTAACCTTATCTTATATTTATCTCTTTAAGAATATTTGGAATAATGAGCTGAAAATTGCTATTTTATGAAGATATAGGCATGTCTGTTAAGAGACATGGACATGTGTCGAACTGACAGCTATTATAAATAGTTGAACGTTTTAGGGCAGAAATGATGTAGAAATTAGAGGAAAATGACGGCTACAGCAAAAAACAAAAGAGATCAGGAGAGAAAGATCAAGACAGAAGAAATACCACAAAATAAATAAAAAAAAATCACTCTCCAAAGTCTTCAATCACGAGTTCTTTCCTATTTTCCTTGATTTTTGTTAAAGTCATTATGAACAAAATTTACTTTTAGTTAAGGTTATGGAAAGCTCAACTCAAATAATGTTTTGATATTAATTAATTTAATCAAGATAGTTTTATTTTCATATGTTTGTGGACTATTGTGTTTAATACTGTTAGGAACTTGATCACTTCTTGATTGAATTGGTTCACATGAACAAATTGAGGAAAGATTTCATATAATTGACTATAATAGTTCATGATGTGAATTAAATGATATATAAATATATATATATACATGATTCATCTGTTATTTTATATACGTTTTTCATAAAACTTAATGTTTTTTTATCACGAGAAATCTACTAAAGATTGAATTAATTGATAGAAATAGATTTAATATATCTTGAGGAAAAATATTGAATAAATTAAGAAGAATTTCAGCTTATGAAAATAATAATTTGCCTTAGTTAGGCTAATAAATTGATATATTAGTTAGGCTAATAAATTGATATACATTGACTTGATTAGGTAGACCAATAGTTTTAGCTATTTTCAATTTATATTACTTGTTTAATTAGTTAATTAATTTTTAATTGTTTTTCTTTCAGAATTTTAGATTTAATTCTTTAAGTCTCAACCTCGTTCGAGTTTCCAGATAATTTTAAATTAACTATAGTTTTAATATTTGTTTTGTTAAATTCTTATGGAAACGATATTTTTATACTACTTAATAACTAGTCCACTTACTAGGGTCATAGATTTATAGCAATTAAGTTTTTGGTGTCATTGCCAGGGATTTAATCTTAAAATAATATTAGAAATTGTTAATCTTGGTTAAATTGGATTTTTATTTTTATTTATTTAATTTTTGTTTTAGTATTTTTGTTTTGTTCAGGTTAACTGGTGGAAGAGAATTAGCAAAGTATGATCCAAAAATAAAAAGAACTTTTCATACCTTGCAAAGAGCTAATAAACAAGAGAATAAAAAGCAAGAGGAAGTTGGAGAAATAACATAAAAGATGGAGAATGAAGGGAATCCAAATTAATCACTCATGCATTATAATTGTCCAACAATCAACTGAGTTACCTCTAACATTAGTAGACCGACCATTCAAGCCAATAATTTTGACAAGGTACGATTTAGTGAACTGCCACGTGATGATCCTAATGCACACGTTGTTAACTTCCTAGAGATTTGAGATACATTCAAGAATAATGGAGTGAGCAATGATGCAGTTAGACTTAGACTTTTCCGTTTTCACTATATGATAAAGCTAAAGATTGACTTAACTCACTACGTGCAGGCAGTATCACCACATGAGCTAATTTGACTCAAAAATTCTTGGCTAAGTTCTTTCATCCCTCTAAAATAGCAAAGATGAGAAATGAATTTACTACTTTTGTGCAATTAGAGAGAGAATCATTGTACAAGTCTTGGAAACGATTTAAGGAGATGCTTAGGAAGTGTCCTCATCATGGAATACCAATATGGCTTCAAATGCAAACTTTTTGTAATGGTACAACTCCCTCTAACCGTTCCATTATTGATGCAGCTACAAGCGGCACAATCATGAGAAAATCTCATGCTGAAGCATATGATCTAGAGAAGGTGGAGCATGAAAAGAAGGTTGTGAAAGAAGACAATCAAGAGCCACCAAAGGAGACTGAAGGGAGTAAGTTTAAATTGAATTGAAATTCTATTAAACTCCCTCTCCCATATCCTAAAAGAGTTTTATTGTAAAACTTGGACAAACAATTTGCTAAATTTTTATATATATTCAAAAAAGTGCATATTAACATTCCTCTTCTAAATGTAGTCGCACAGATGTCAAATTATATCAAATTCTTAAAGAACGTAATCTCAGATAAGAGGAAGTGGGAAGACTATGAAATGGTAAAACTGAATGAAGAGTGCTCTCAAGGATCTAGGAAGTTTCTCGATTTCTTGAACCATAGGAGATGTTGATTTCGAAAGACTAGAATTAATTCAATATTATATTCTATGTTTCAGAAACTTGGATTAAATGAATTAATACCTACTGTTTCTCTACAATTAGCTGATAGAAATATTAAAGTGGGTAAATTTATTTTTTCTGTTGATTTTATTGTGTTGGATATGAAGAAAGATCGTGAAATGCCCTTAATTCTAGGTAGACCTTTCATTGCCACAGGTAATACCTTGATTGATGTGAAAAAAGATTGGCTCACCCTTAGAGTCAATGGAAAGAAGTAACTTTTAATGTGTTCAAGACTATGAAATATCTCAAATGAATATGAATTGTTTACAATTGATTGCATTGATGATATGATCTTTAAGGAATAGAATGCATTTAAGTTAGAAGATCCAATAGAAAATTGCATTCTTAATTATTGTGATAAAGATGTACAAGTAATGGATGGAGAACCTAAGGCTATTATCACTAATCAAGAAAAACACAAACCAAGGAAAAGAAGACTTTTAGTCTCAATTGAGAAGCCTTCTAATCTTAAGCTTAAATCAAGATGGTAGAATCCATTTAAAATGGCAAAAATCTATGCTTATGAAGAAATTGAGATTCCAAATGAGACTTTTGAAAAACATCAAGATCAATAGATAGCGTCTCATGCCATATTTTATAGAAGATATCGCACTAAAATGTATGATTTATCTCCTATTTGATCCTCTTTGTTAAAAACTTAGCTATAATCGAGTTAGAGAGCGCTTTTGGGAGGGAATCTAATTTAATTTATGCATTTTAATTTTAATTTTTAGTTCATTGTATTTATTTATTTATTTGATTAATTGTTATTTTTATTTAATTATTTTGGCAAGCATTTTATTTTGTTAATATTCAATTTTATTCCCAAAAAAAAAAAAAAAATTGGTTTTCTCATATGCCCATGCCTATTGGACATGTGAGGGATAGTTGATATTGCCTCTATTTAAATTTTTTTTGCAGAAATCCACAGCCTATGCCTGTTGGGCATGTGACGGGGCAGTTGCTACTACCACTTTTTTTTAATTTTTAGTCACAGCCCACATGCCCATGTCTTTTATTAGGCTTGCCCATGTGAAGCGGTTAAGTGTAAAAAAATAAATAAATTATAAGTAAATATCAAGAAGAAATTCTAGGTAAAATATTTAATTTTATTTTAATTCTTGATTTCACTTTATTTATTTGTTTATTTTTATTACATGCATGTTATTTATTATTTATATTATTTAATTATTTCGTTTTTCTTTTGTTTTGTTGTTTTATTTAGTTATTCTATACTCATCTTTATTTCCAAACATCGTGATGGAGCATTTCAATGTGGATTCATCTATTGCCATAAGTATCTTTATCTTTTGTCCGCTTTGATTCATTTCAATTATTTTGCTTAGTTTTAATATTGAGACAATGTTTTAGATAAGTAAGGAGAGATAAAGTTAGATAATAATATAATTTTTAGTTCAATAAATTTTTAGAATAATTTTAATTGATGATTGAGTCATTATTTTGGTAATATCTTGTGAAATTTTGATTAAATTTTTTGAACATTAGATTTGCTTAATTGCATATTTTTTTGAAAAATTTGATTAATTTGATTTCTAACTTAGTTACTTATGTTTAAATCTTTCAAAAAAAAATCTTAAATCATGATTTTTTTTTTCTTTGGGAGCTAGTCCTAAATAAAGTTTAAGTAAAGAGGGTAGTTAAAAAAAAAGCAAATAAATAAATAAAATAAAATATTCCAATTTTTTGAATTGAGTAACAACTATAAATATTTATGAGTCACATGTTTGCTTTTACGGAAAGTGTCGGTTCGAAATATAAGTATCTAATTCTGTTGGTTGCGGCTTGTTAAGTAACAAAGTGCATTCATCACAAATATTTGTATTCGTATCAAAATTCAAGTACAACTTATGAACTAAAATAAAAAAAATAAAGAAATAGTTTTGTTTGCAATAGTGACTAAAGAATTAATTATGAAGTAAGGTTTATTCATAGTGCAACTTTGTTAGACATTTAAATTGTTAAATTTTTCATTGAAATATGTATTGAGGTGAAAATTATTTATATATAAATTATTTATGGTTTTAGATGTTTCTTTTATGTTTTAATTAGTATTTATCTATTAATTTTGAACCTATCATATATTTATCTCTTTAGGAATATTTAAAAGAACGAACTGGAAATTGTTATTTTAATGAAGATATGGGCATGTGCCGTGCTGACATCTGTTATAAATAATTGGATGTTTTAAGGCAGAAATGACTCAAAAATCAAAGGAGAATAGAGACAGCTACAGCAGAAAACAAACGAAATTAAAAGAATGATCAAGAGAGAAGAAATATCACAAAATCAAGAAGAATCACTCTCTAAAGTCTTCAATCATGAGTTATTTCCTATTTTCCCTGATTTTTATTAAAGTCATTATGAACTAAATTTTTTTTTAGCCAAGGTTGTGGAAAGCCTAATTCAAACAATATTTTGAAATTAATTAATTTAATCAAGACAATTTTATTTTCATATGTTTGTGGATTATTGTGTTTAATGTTATTAGGAGTTTGATCACCTCTTAATTGAATTGGTTTGCATGGATAAACTGAGAGAGGATTTCATATGATTGATTCATGATGTGAATTGAATGATATATAGAGATGTATATACATGATTCATCTGTTATTTTATGTAAGTTTTTCATAAAACTTAATTTTTTTTTATCACAAGAACTCTATTAAAGAGATCTAAGAGTTACTTGATAGAAGTAGATTTAATATATCTTGAAAAAAAATATTGAATATATTAGGAAGAATTTCAGCTTATGAAAATAATAATTTGTCTTGGTTAGGTTAATAAATCGATATACATTGGCTTGATTAGGTGAACCAATAATTTTAACTATCTCTAATTCATATTGCTTGTTTAATTAGTTAATTAATTTTTAATTGTTTTTATTTCAGAATTTTAGATTTAATTTTTTAAATCTCAACTTTATTCGAGTTTTCAAATAATTTTATATTAACTATAACTTTAATATTTGTTTTGTTAAATCCTTGTGGAAACGATATTTTTATACTACTTGATAACTAGTACACTTGTTAGCGTTATATATAATAGCAATCAATCCACATATACACTCATTCACAAACACACCTAAATATTAACAGTACACATCAAGACAGACAGACAGAGAGAGAAAGAGAGAGGACGAATTGGCTGACCTCCATCTTTGGAAAGATTGCTGATGAGTTCTTGAATGCCTTCTTTGCCTAATGTATCCTTCAAGTACATAGCAGCAGCTGCCACCTCTTCAGGAGTAACTTTGCCATCATAATCCCTGCACATGAACAATACAACTTAATATGACTTGCAGTTTTAGATTATTACAGTTTAGATAGCATGTCAGAGAATTGCAGCTATCGCAAACGTAATGTAATGGCCATGGCCGCCACAGCACCCTTTTTATGATAAATGAATAGACTTGCAAGAATTGACCAAACTTGATGAATGGAAGTGAATAAAACATGAAATATGCAAACTCAAAAATTTCATTATTTTATGTTGTTAAATTTTTTGAAGGTATACAAAGTCCTAATTTATATTTGTTATTTATCAGTAAAGTTCTAGGCAAAAGCAAAGAACTTCACCTTTCAACTTTCAAGTCACCACCTAAAAAGTATGCCCTGACTCTAATACCATTTATAAAATAAATACAAAAATGAAAACCTTCTTAACAAAAGTTGTGATTTTTAACTTGCCCACTGCCAAATATAGAAAAAAGTAACACATATAATAAAAACATAAAAATAATTCAAAAATAACAGTGAGAATTCCGGAGGTGTTAAGGCTTAACAGATAGCAGCCATTGCCAGAGCTTTTATTTTGGATCCATTAATAATGTAAGTAAAAGTAAAGGAATATACAATCTTTACATTACATAACGACTGTTACTTAAAACAACCATATAAAAATAATGCAAAATAAAAGTGAGAATTCCAGAGGGGTTGAGGCTTAACAGATAACAGCCATTGCCAGAGCTTTTATTTTGGATCCATTAATAATGGAAGCAAAAATAAAGGAACCTAGAACCTTTACATTACATAATGACTGTTCCTTAAAACAACCATATAACTGCAAAAACTGCTCTAAGTGCATATCAAACAATCCACAATAATTGATAATTATCATATGAAATAAAGATGATCATAAAACATGCTTCAGAGTAAATTTTGTTCTATTGATTATCTTCACAGATTAATGCCTGGAAGATGACCAAGAGCACGGGCTTTGATGGTTGTAATCAACTTGACTTTCAATCAAGGATCTCAATGGTACATTTCTTATTCCATTTCATGACCGAGTGTACTCAAGCATGGGACAAGTTAAAAGCACTAGTTGTTCTTATTCCATCATTTTATCAAGGACGGAGTGGGGTAGATTTATTGTTTTTAACTTCAATTTGAAATACTTTTCTACAATAATTCACAATTTAAAAATACTTCGTATATAATTCCCTTCAACATTTGATGCACCAACGTGGTTTTTCTTTGAAATAAAAAGGAAGAAAAATCAAATATTTCAACCAAGGACAGAATTATAGGATTACTATCTTAAAAGCCAGCAAAATACAAGTAGGGGGCTTAAAGCCACTAGTAGCCCAATGGTGCAAGTACTTGCTGCATAATGTGGGAGATCAGGAATCCAAACCTTGCAACCCCTCCTCTTTAAAAGTTTATGATGTAACAGAAAGTGGAAAAGAGGCGGGGTCCCACATAATGCACTTGGAATGATTGGAATTCTAAACCAACTATATGAATATAGTCAAGGAGTACTAATAGAGGGATTATATTTACTTGTTTGTACCTCTAAAGTCCAAAGCATAGCACTCACCATAACAAATCATCCATTCTATTACAATGGCATTTCTCAATAAACCAAATAGGAACAAACTTTTGCTGATGAATTGATATGATCTCAAGTAGGGTCCTGTGCACATCAGATTTTGATAAATTTTATCTACTTAGTTTTAGTATAATAAATTTATAGGTTGTATAATTATATTACAATTAAGTATATTAGTGAGTTTTGACCCTGTTTTGTATTAAATTATAGCCCAAAATAAATTTTAATTTTACTTTTATCTTATTTAGAAGTTTATACTTATCTGGGAAGCTTACCCTGGTTTAGGAAATTTATTCTTAACTAGGAAACTTAAATTAGAGTTTTCACACAACTAAATCATTATAAATATTTAGCTAAACTCATATATTCTTAAATTCAGATTTTGATTAATATAAACTTTGTGAGAAATTCTTTCAATTTTTGTTTTTGCTAGAATCATTAGAATTTATCAAAATTAATCCCTTTGTGGCGTTCATCAATTATGCCAAAATTCTCTAGCACAGATTGTTATTGGGTCAAGGTTTCTTATTTCAAATCTGATTTGGTTTTCCAAAAAATCGCTTACCAAGCGTAAAGGCATTGGGTCTCAGAACAAGTCGATTAGGGTTCGCATCATGAATTCTACCCCCGCAACATATGTTCTAGAGGCCTTTCCTAGGCTAAAACCTTTTATGGTTACTCCAGGGCATCCCCATACTATTCCCAGAGATTCTTTCCTCCCTCATGCATAGTAGTCATCAACAACATCATGCCCCTGATGGCTACTAAATTTTACTTGCATACTACAAAGACCCACCCTAAGTTTAACACCGCACAGTAAAGTTTCACACTATATAATATATTTCCTATTGATGGCTAATTAAAAACATGTTACACATATTAGAGTTTGAGTATTTTATAATGGTAGAGGATATAAACACATGGAAAAAGAACATTATTGTGAGCAAAGAATGACAAAAAAGATAAAATGTCATAATAGTGATGCACCTGTCTAGTAGTCGCCAGTGATCACCAATTTTGGTGTCTACATCATCTATTTCCTTCTCAAGATTTTGCAGCATGGCATCAACCTGGAGCATGATAAATAGCCATGATGGTAAATAACATCTAAGTGCTAAAATTTTCAAATAGGAGCTGAGATAGTTATGGGGTCTATGAGTGTTACCCTTTCTATTAGTGCAGAAGAAACATTGTCCTGTTCATCCACTTCAGAAGCATGATCACTTTCCTCTCGGGCAGCTCTATATGCCCTGATGGCATCTTTTTCACCATCTGTACCCTCCTTATCTACCATGCTATTGTAAAGTTCTATCTGAAAATATATTTTCTCTATTAGAAGAAATCAAGTAATGTTTCCAGATCTAAAAATAATGCCTAGTACCTAGAAACTGGCTCACTTGTACCGAGCAGATTAAAAATCAATACCAAGCACAAATAAAGAAAAATGAAGTTAACTATTATTGGAAAATCACAAATAAAATCTGCAGAGCATAGATATTCAAAGTTCAAAATACCTCCTTATTGACTAAGCTTAAGAACTCCTCACGTTCTCTACTCACTGACTGCAAGATTAGCAGAAAATAAAAAAAAAAAACTAAGAATATCATAACACTTACTAAGAAAAATAAGTAAACAATTAATAAAACATCTACTTTTCTTCTCTCAGAAATCAAGGGCTTTAACCCAGTAAACCATGGGAAGTTAGGTTGGAGGTTCCCCAAGTCCTAGATAATTAGCTGGGATTCCATACCTTCATCAAGAGCTTTTAGGGGCCCACCCAATTCCCCCGCTCCCCATGCCGGGTTAAAAAAAAAATAACAAAACCCTTGACCATTAAAAACTTACAGATGCAGAAGCTAAAACTGCTAGTGCACGACTAAGTTCACAAAGATGCTCTTGTTTCTCCAGTGTTCTAGCTCTAGCTAGTTCTTGTGCTAAAAGTGCTGCTGGGGAAGTCATCTCTTTCAATGCCACATCCTGTTCACTAGCTTTGGATTCTTTCATCTTGGCAAGCTCTTCTTCCTCTTTCTCTTCCTCCTCCTACAAATTATCAATTTAAAACCAACATAAGTAACTCAACAGATGCACTCGGGTCTCAAAGATTTTTTGAAGGTCCTTATGCAAAACTGAAGTGTGCAGGTCACACCTCAACCCAAGGTTAGAAAATAGTGAAATCTTGACTTCATGACTAAAACAAAATGAACAAAAATGAATGCATTAAAAAGTAAATGCCAAAATGTCCAATTATAGCCCATTCCTGACCAAACATCATAATGTATTCTTTTAAATTTCAAAAGCAGTTAAGATGATTCTTATATCGCTAAGAACATGGAACATAATGCAACCAAATTCAACCTTGATCATTTCTTCCTGCATCTCAAGGTACTCCAACTTCCTCCTCCTCTCTGAAACAGAATCTTCTGATGGCAAAGCTGTAACACCAACTGTATCTACAACCTCATCAGGCAGAGAAGACAGTGTTGCTCGAACAGCTTCCTCTGGTTTCAATTTTCCAGACACAGTAAAGGCTCTGCATATGGTCCAGACTAGAAAATTTAGACAACTAAAATAAAACATACAGGTGAAGATGAAGTGTTCAATGAAGGGAAAAAGAAATGCAGAAATAACAGGATTAATTGAGAAGGGAGGTAAGGGGAAGGGGGGGTGTGGCGAGAGAGGGCTGCTACGGATTACCTTGAAAGGATCATAAGGGAAGATGGAACAGAGTGATTCAGAGACAGATCCAACCAATCACGAAGCTGCATATAGAAGACAAGAAGTTGACAAATTAACACACAGAACTTCAGCTTAAAATATCCCAACCATTAACCAGTTGAATTTTTTTACCAAGATAACTAAGAGACCTATACACCCTTATCTAGATAGTCACTAATTTTAACTTCATTCAATAGAAGAAAGACCTATACACCCTTATCTAGATGTCACTAATTTTACCTTCATTCAATAGAAGAAAGATGATTGAAGGATGGAATTATGAAGCAGTGAAAGGAAGTTAACATCAACATACAACAGTGCAATATTTACCAATTCAAACATTAATATCAAGATACACCATTGCAATGTAACCAGTTCATACTTCATACATAAACATGCACCAAGCAAATGTTTTGATATGCTGCCTATTACAGGAAAATGTAACATTATTGCTCACTGACAAGATCCTGGAAATCATGTCTGGAAACAGAACAGGCACAAAAAACTAAAACCAAACACCTGTTGCCGCATTTCTTCAACAGATAACAAACCCAGCGTGCCTCGCTCCCTACATTCTTCACGAAGTTCAGCCTCTGAAAGGGACTCCACACCCTCTGCCTTAATCAACTTATCATCTTCCTTGATCCTATAAGAAAATTTCCATGATGAACAACAGCCAATAACACAAATTTTATTCCTATCAAATGCCAATGAACAAGAACTAAGATCAACTATATCAAATGCCAAAGAACAAGAAAAAAGATCAACTAAGCCTTCACTCCGAAAAATTTGCGGCAAAAAGGTATGGAAGGACAAACAACAATTAGGACACGGAATATCACATTAAAATGGAATATGGAGATTATTGTGGTCCCTAAACACAAAAGAAATGCTAGGCAACAAACTGACACAGAAGGTTAATGCACTCTTCTCACAGCCAATTGAGCGGACCGAAAATATGTTGTCTTCTGTCAATCAGTCATGAATTTTGGAGATCAGACCACTATAACCAAGAAAAATCACTATTTTATGTAGGTGGTATCATGGAAAGCAGCCCAATCCAAGATTCATAAAGCTTCATGAGCTAGAAAATTAAGCACAAGTGACTTGGATAGAAGCTCAATTTCACAAGACAAACTTTAACAGTACTTGCCACTCACTGCAGCCATTTCTATTTAGTCCTGGAAGAAGATGCAAGATTATTAATGCATTCAAAAAATAAAAATAAAAAAGATCTCACCTTCGGAGTCTTTTACGAAGCATAAAACGCAAGTATGCATCTGTTCCGAAAGGACTGATTCCCATGTATTTGCACATGCTGACCAACCGAGGCCTGAAATAAACAAAACAGGGAACATGTCACTTAAAAGCAAAGGTTATAACACTGAGGATAACTGTCAGATGAATGAAGAAGCAAAAGCAAGAAAACTAGCCTGCTAATGTTATCCAAAGTAAGTTCATCATTAAACAGCTTAGCAAAGCCCAAAATCTCATCATTAGAAACACCTTCACCCCTTCTAACCTACATAATTATGAAATGTTTTGCTGAAAATTAAACATGAAAAGTAAAAAAAAAAAAAATATTGTCCAATGAATATACAAGAGAATAGAGATCAACTGCTAATTCTTTACCCTGTTCAAAAACTCATCAAGATCCTCAGCAGTTTTCTTAATTTCTCCACTCCGTGAGTTTTGGACTTCCTTTGCCATTTCTTTGACAGTATCCTGAAGAAACTTTGCATATTCTATTCTTGCATTCAGCCTCCTTTTCAGTGCTTCCTACATATTGAGACGAAACAACAATCTGGTTAAAATGGCTGAAATGAAACCCCCTCCTATGGGGAAGCAAACAAGTTGAATCAAGCCAAATTGAGCAAGCTTCCACATTTTTCAGCTTTCATAAGAATTTGTTAAGCTCAAGTGTCCTATAATGAGCTTGAACTTGGTTTGGTATGTCTTCATGAGCAAACAAGCAAAAATTATTATTGAACTCCTTAATTGCATAAATACCACTCAAAAAAATTAAATATTGCATTCAAACACAAAATTAAACTGTTATAGAAAAATTAACTAACTTGGATTCATGAAACATATAAAAATGAAAAAATATAGACATTCTTTTTCAAACAAAATATATTTATTTGACCAAGTATATCATAAAAAAACCCATAAATGCACCTAAAAACAAATTTATTTATTAAATTTCTTGAATTTGTCCCTGACTAAGCAGAGTGTCTTGATCAAACTTGGAATATTATCAAATGAGTGGGCATCAAGCTTGAGATTTTCATCAACCTGAGTTCCTTGTTATTAATGAATAAGTGGTCTGCTTTCAGCCCTAACCATGACAATATTGGTGAGTGTGTATTTGAGGAACATGTGTTGATAGCAGCAAATGCATTCAGAACACAGGTCATAATGCTGTAGAATGACATTGATGGCCCAATATAAGATTTTCCTGGACATACAAGTGTATACTATAAAAACAACTTTATTTCATTGCTACATCAATGCCAAATAAGATTTCCAGGCTCAAACCACTGAAATAGCAGAAGAGAACAGAGGTGAAAACTACACTGCACCAGTAAATTATAATGAAAAGGCAATGACCATCAAAATCTTTACCTGCTCTTTCATCTTATCTTGAAAGGTTGATGGCAACATGTTGGGGAACAATTTCAGGAAGACTGGTAGCAGAAATTCCATAAATGGAACAATGATAAATACGGCAAAGGGTACTAATCTAAAAATGTCTGCAGTGGTGCGAGTTAGCTGTTGCCTTTCCCTTCTAGATAGACTCTTCCCACCAGCAAGTTTGAATAGCAATCTTGAACTGATTCTCACATCAGCCCAAAGAAGCTTAAAACCCAACCAGTAATGTTTCAACGTTGAAACAAATTCATGTTTCAAGTTAGTAAGTTTCTTGGCCCAGTCCTCCCTGGAGAACGAATAGCAAAATAAGCATAATTACAATTTAAACAAAACACTGACAGCCCAAAAGTAAAGTTTTTAACCTGCTCATAGAAGCTACAGCCCTAAAAGCAGGGCCAATTCCCAGAAGTATAGCCCATGTTCTTTGCAAAATGGATTTAGCAGCCTTCGAAGAAGATTCATGCAAACGTTTGGCTTTCGCTTTAGCTTTTGCAGTACTCAAACCTAAGACAGCTTGATCACATTCTTCAGGAGATGCTTCCTTTCTCTTTCTAGCAGCAATTTCTTCATTTTCCTCATCATCGCTACCCAAATCAGGTTGTTTAGCAGCAGCAGTGGATGCATTACGAACAGAAACTGACGTCAACAACCTCATCGGATAAACAAACTCCGACCGCACATTTCCATAAACCAAAACAGTAGTACTATAAAATCTCTGTCTGAATTGCCCTACACCTGAAAAACCAAGTAATTCTGCTCCTGCCACTAAATTTCTTTGTGGCTCTTTTACATAATCAAATTCTGAATAGCTACAACTGTGCGGGGGCGGATCCAAATTCTGAGCAGCATGCCCAAGAGATTGGAAGCTCTGAATAGAGCGAGTGGAGGCATTCAAGTAATCAGAAATTACTATCCTCCGTCTCAAAATCGCTCTGGAAGCCATTTTTTCTCTTTAAAAAGAAGATCGCATTCACGCACTCAATTATGCTGGCAGAAGAGGAGATTCAAAGAAAAAAAAATCTCAAAAAATATATCAAAAACCAAAAAGTTACAAAATTACAAACAAACAAAAAAAGCATAAAACGTCGCAACAAGAATATATAGAACAGAAAAAAAAAAACAAATAATGAGATAGCAAGAAAATTATATCAAACGGAAATTTTTCCCAGGAAACAAACAGTGCAAAAACCACAATTTCACTATAAAATTAAAGCCTATTTGAAGAAAAATCGAAACTTACAGTTTGTTTTGAAGCAAAAGTCAAGAAGTGAAAGTGAGCGAGAGAGAAATAAGCAGAAGCGAATTATGAAAAGAAGAGAATGAGGCAATACTTTTTTTTTTCTTCTTCTTCTTTGGCCGCAGTCTACACATGAATGAACAAATAATGGTAAGGGGTTTTAGAGAGGGTTGGGAAGAGAGAATTCTGTGTAACGAAGGTGCATGATTATAAAGTGATTTTAACCGTTGGATCATAATATTTTTGGGTTAATTATAAATTTGATATATAAACTTTTCAAATTTTACTTGGTGTCTGAATAATTTAAGTATCTCAATTTTATAAAAATACATCATAATGATGTTTATGGTCTGATTTTGATCACCTGAATACTAAATCAGAATATGAAATTCGTTTGACATATTACATTAGCAAACCACATCATAGGATACATGTAAAAGGACTAAAATATCCTTATTGTAAAAACGTCTTTTTATTTTACCGTTTGCAACTTCATTTCTTACCTTCCCTTTTGGTTGTAAAAATTAGAGGTTTAGAAATTGAAATTTGTTTCAACAAATTGGAGAAGAAATTTGAATCATTATCTCGCCATTGTTGTAGAGTTTATCTAATTGTTGATTAATCTTCAAGTTATCTCTGTTTTTAGTAAGTTCCCTCTGTTTCTTTTCTTTGTCCCCTCTCTTTCTCTAAACACCTTTTTTTAAATAGAGAGTTATGGCCAAGCTTTGGTCACTTATCATTTCCTTCTCCATTATCACTTCCTCATTATCAATATTACCGTTTAATTTTTTACATAAAAAATAGCCAGCCCAAACTCTACTGACACCGGGAAACTTGGAGTGATAATTTATACAGGTGACATCCATGACTACTTTGTCAAGTTTCAAAATCTCTAGTTTAATCTCTAATTGTTAATCATCTAGAAGATTTTGAATATGTCTTGATAATATTTTTGGGCGATTACTGTGACAGTGTCCCATATACTAAAAGAGTCATAAATTTCTTGTATATATTTTACGGAGTGAAAAACGACATCCTTTAAGAAAGAAATAAAAATAAAAGTAGGAATAAAAAATAGAGGTTTCTCTCTCTTCCTATCTTTCCCCATGACCACCATTTCCCCCTCTCCCTGTACCGCTCAAATCATTTTGCAAAAACACGTCAAAATTCCATTTTCTTCAATAACCCATGAATCTGCATCCCTTTCTTAATCAAACTGACTCGAGTACATACCTTCAAAGCCAAAGACAAGAAAACTTATCCACAGAAACCCAATTAACTTATCCACAGAAACCCAATTCTCAAGCATCGATTCATAGCAAAAACCCCATTCTCAAGCATCGCTTCATCTCCATGAGAGTACACTTGGGGATCCATCTACGCTTGTGGGTGAAGCGGCGAGCTCAGATTTCGATGATTGGAGACGGGAAAGGGAAGGGAATGAAGGGTTTTGGGTATGAGTGGTAGCTGCTGTGGAAGCACCAGGTTTTTGGCGGATGCTCTGCGAACAAATTGAAATTCGATTCAATTAAATTGGAATAAAAAGAAGATAAAGGAGGAGATAATTTACTTCTAAAAAGAGATTAAAGAGATTGATGGCAGCTCGAGCCGGGTGGAACTGGTAATCGCGGTAAGCTTCCGTTGTTGCTTCGTTGGCTTTGGTCCATTTGTTTTGGGTTTTGAGTTCATTTGATTTAAGGGACGAAAATATTTGGAGGATTGAAGCTCTGACGAGTGGCGGGCATGCGTACTGTGACTTTCTAATTGGTCCAACAATGTTGGGGATTCTTGTGGTGCCTTGGCGATAGTTCTTTAGCAGGGTGGTTTAAATAAGTCTTGTTAGAGTGATTGAGACCAGTCGAGACCTAATGTTGGAACAAGTTTTGCTAAGGTTTGGCTGAAGGACAGAGATGAGTTTGAGCTTGTTGTAGGGTTTCTGCTGTGAGAATCGGTTCACAGCAGACCTGGTGTTAACCGTAGTACTGCCAGATGATCGGTTATGGGGTTTGAGCTTTGATTCATACAAGTAAAACTTGAGAATTGGTTCACAGCAGACCTGGTGTTAACAGAGATGAGTTTGAGCTTTGACTAATACAGATAAAAACGATGTCGTTTTCAGTTTTTTTTTTTTTTTTTAATTCGATTTTTTTTTTTCATTTTCATGTAGGCAGATTTTTATCCAGTCAGCTTCTTCATCCCCTCTATACGTTTTTAACAAGCATGAACAACGATCGTGTTAATCCCATAAAAAAAAAAAAAAAAAAAAAAAAAAAGAGAGAGAGTAAATGTGTAATAAAATTAAAAATTAAAGGACCTTAATAAGAACATTTTGAAAATAAGGTAAAAAAAGGAAAAATTCAAAAATTTTGGGATGCGTTTTGCCAAACAAGGAGGAGCTTGTATTTCATTGGATATATTCAGATCTATTTTTATAATAAAATATCTTTTTATTATTAGAAGGTGAAAAAGTGATATTCACACTAAAAACTTTATTATATTTGATTTGTTAATATAGTTTTTAAATTTTGATAATTAACTGGACTCATTTATTTTATAAATTTATAATTTAATAAAATAGTAGCTTATCCTATTCACAAAAATTAAATAATTTAATTAAAATATAAAAATTAAATTAATAACATAATATAATAAATTTAAATTATTTTATATTTATTCTAAAATAAATTAATCAACATGATTAATGCTTAATAGTAGATCACAAGTAACTCTACTAATTCCTTTTGATTTATAAGATTAGGTATCTAATACTAAGATAAAATTAAAATGAATTTTTTAAATAATTTTTTTTTTTAATTGAGATAAAAAAAATATTTTATTGGAATTTTAAAAGCCCGTTAACTTTAAAATGTTAAAGGCCCAAATTTAGTTCATTTTTGGACTTTTCAGAACACAGTGTCCAAAGAACCCCAAGGGAATCCTGGGCCTTATAGAGCCTGTTTTGGACAAGTGCCAATCATGTGATATGAGAGAGATCATTGAAAACAAAAGGAAATCAATGGACTAACAAGAGAGAGACATGAAGGAAATGTTTAGATGTCAATTATAAAATTTAATTACTGATTAAAAATATATGTATTAATAATTGAAAAATTATTAAATATTTAAATGTTGGATTACTAAAAATTATTTATTTATTTCAAATCGATAAAATTTAATAGCAGATATAAATTATGGTTATCGATTAGAATATTTATTTTTATTTCAAATTGATAATTATGAATCGTCGATCCAAACATCTGAAAAAAGCGGTTTTTAAAATTGAATTATGTGCCCGTTTGGCACAGCTTATAGAAAGGAAAAAATAAATTCTTTGGGTGAGAAGCTGATTTTGGCTCAGTTTATAATGTTTAGTAAATATCAAAATCAATAAAAACAATTATCTGGATAGCTAAAATTCAACTATTTGGATAAGTTAGAAATTAAAACTTTTTAAGATAGTTGAATTTTAGATTAAACGCGTAGCTGATTTTAAAAAATTAATGGACAAAAATACTCTTATGAATTTATAAGCAGTTTTTATATTATATTTTACCAAACACAAATATATAATTAATTGCTTTTGGAAGTATCACTTTTAGAAATAAAATTTTTTCCTATATGAAAAGTTATTTTTATAAGTTGTGCCAAATTAGACCTATAGCTCTTTTCATAAATGGATTATACTTTGATTTTCTCTATTAATACTTTTAAGCTAATCTCACCATAAAATTATTAGGTTTCTTTGATTTTGTTGACTCTATCTTCCATTGTTGGCCATACATGAAAGTGGAGACAACCACTTTCATCAATGGCGTGGCTTTTATTTGTCTCAATTATCTGTTGACGGATTATGCATGTATGATTATTAGAATAATGATTAATAAGGAAAATGTATATAACCAATAAAATTCGAATAATTAAAAAAAGCCTACAAATAATTAAAATTTAAAAATATATATTCCAAGATTCGGTTTAATTGATACTTTTGAAAAATAGAGAGTTGCATTATTATAAATAATCTCCTTTAATAATATGAGATTCATACTGTTAAAAGTAAAATATTTGATACTAATAAAAATTAACAGTATTATGATTTGATATATAAAATCGTGATCCAATTTTTGTTATGATACTATTATAAATATTTAATAATACTATTAATATGTTGTTAATATATATTAATATTTAATAACATTATATCAATTTGTTATAAGTAGAGGTGACAAACGGATCAGGTCAGGTCAAGCGAATTTGAATTGGGTTGCTTTAGGTTCTTGTCAATTTGAATGTTGTCTTTTTTAGGCAAGTTATGGGTAGACCATCTCGAGTTATAAATGGATCCTATTATATATCGGATTGATCCAAAAAAATATTTCGGATCAAATTCAAAATAATTTACAGGTTATAGGTTATATCTGGTCGAGTCACCTAAGAATTATTTTTAAAATATATTTATTTTTATTTTAAAATTTTTTATTAGAATTATTAAATATATGCAACTTTTGTAATGTTATTTGACATGCCTATTAATTTATAAATATAAGTAAAATTACTAAAATAATAAATTACTAATAATATCTTAAAAATTTAATATTTTATTTATTATACATTTAAATAGTTATTTAGTTAATAATTTTTACAATTAAATTTATTTTTTATATTAAGAAATAACAACTTAATATTATAAACTTATCATTTAATAAATTAATAATTATTATTTAGTAATTAGTAAATAATAATTATTAGTTTTTATTAGTTAATTTGTTATTACTTATTACTTAATACTACTTGTAACTAGTTATTATTTACCACTCATATTAATAGTTAATATTTAATAGTTATTATTAATTAATTAATTATTTACTACTTATTAATAATCACTTATAATTTATCAATAATAATTATTTATTTATTATTAAATACTTGTAATATAATTTTGAAATTTATAGACTAAACATAAAAATTATATACTTTCTATTAAATTATAGAATATATATAAAATTTATAAATAACAATTAATGATGTAACAAATAAATTTTTAATAAGGTAATTTATAATATTGTTTTAAAGAATATATAAAATCCTATTTGAATTACATGCATGAAAATTAATATAAAATTTAGTTGTAGTCTTATAGGTAATTGAGTAATAAAAATTATAAAAAATTAAAAAGTGTATATAAATTATATTAAACTTAATAAATATTTAAATTTAAATATAAAATCCAATTAACTTGAAATTAGATGTAAAAATTTCGTAAAATTATTTTAAAATATAAATATGCTTTAATATATAGACTTAATAAAAAATTTCAAGTAATCTAATGGTTATTTTAGATTTAAATATTAAAAGGTTTTGAATTTTATATTCACATTTATCATTGTATTTTTTTTAATATATTTATATACATACTCAAGTTAATACGATTTATATTCAAATAATATTAAACAATTAACTGAAATATAAATATAAAATTTAGTAAAAAATATATAAAATATAAATATATTTATTTTAAGCATATAAATTTAATAAAATTGTTTAGTGGATTGATGGTTAATTAAATTTCTCAATATTAGAGGTTTTGATTTCTAACATTACTTTTATTATTATATTTTTTTTAATATATATTCGAAAGCCAAAAAAATAGGTGAAATCTGGAACCGTAAATAAATAATAAGTAGTTTTAATAATAAATATTATAAAATATTATTTTATTTTTGAAAAATTAAATTATTAATAATGAAAATAATCAACTACATAAATTTTAAAATTTTTTAAATATATTATAATATTAATAAATATTAATAATTGAAATAGAAATATTAACAAAATAATATATTAGTGTAATGATTTAAAACTTATTTAAGTAGTTATATAATTGTTGAATCGATTGTGTAATAATTATTTTCAAATTATTATCATATGTAAATCTTATTTATTATTTAATTAATAAATTTTACAATTAAATTTATTTTTATATTAAAAATAAAAATTTAATATTATTAACTTATTATTTAATAAATTAATTATTAGTATTTAGTAATTAATAATTAATAATTATTAGTTATAATTAGTTAATTTGTTATTACTTATTACTTAACACTTATAATTAATTATTACCAATTAATTAGTTATTATTTAGCACTTATATTAATATTTAATATTTAAGAATTATTACTTTTTTTTATTAGTTATCACTAATTAATTATTTTTTACTTTTTAATAAGCGCTTATGTTAGTTATTAATAACTAATTATTTACTATTTAGCATTTTGTGATATAATTTTGAAATTTATAAATTAAATGTGAAAATAATATAATTATTATAAATTATATTATGTATAAGAAATTATAAATAATAATTAAATTTTAGATAATTAATAATATTTTTTATTTTTTTAAAGTTATATGAAATCTAATTTAAATTATATATATATATATGAAAATTAACATAAAATTTTAGTTGTAGTCTAGTAAGAAATAAGATACTAAAAATTATAAAAAAAAAAAATAAAAAGTTATATATATATTATTTAAATATAAAATTTAATTAACTTGAAATTAAATATAAAAATTTAGTAAAATTAGTTTAAAATCTATTTTATGTAATTTTACGACTAAAAAGCAAAATAAATCACTAAATTTTAGTATTTTTTTTATGTTGGTCGCTATCGAAAAAATCATTTCAAATCATTGAACTTTGTAAAAATTTTATTTCGATGGTCAATTATCGGAACCTTACATTAAGAAGCTGACATGATATACTACGTCAGTGTGAAAATCCAATTTCATGCCATGTAAATGTTAAGTTATTTTTATTGATGAGTCAGCATACTATGTAAATTTATAATATTTGAATTCACTAAATTTTAGTGAATTTTTTTTTTTTATTTTGATCATTACAGAAAAATTCATTTTCAGATCAATCATTAAAGTTTTAATTTTTTTATTTATAAGTCACTCGCTGGATTTTGAGATCGAAAAACTAACGTGACATGTTATGTTATCGCTTGAAAATGAGAAAATTGTCACGTTGATGCTATACGAATGTCACATAATCATAAACATCATGTAAACAATGTCATATTAGATATATAATTTAACTTATAAAATATAAAATTAAATAACTAATTTAATATTTAAACAAATTTATAATTTAACAGATATATATTTATCAATACTCAGACCCTTAACTTAAAATTCATCAATATTCAAAAATCAAAATTATCACTTTATTTGAATAATAATATTCTCTCATTTGGTGAAAGAATCAATCGAAAGTCTCAACCTAGATAATAATTCAACCCATGACTTGATAAAAAATAAATAAATAAATAAAACTAATAACGGTGTTTAATAATGGGATAATACCAACGATGAAATTGAGTTTGTGAGTAATGTATTAATTAAATTTTGGAAAGAGAAAATGAAGAGAGGAGAGAAAAAAGAAAGAGAAGTAGAGAGATTTTTGTGGCGATTTAAGTTTATGTATTTGTTCATAAATAAGCAGAGGAAGTGAAGTGAGGAGAAGAATAATAAGAATAATATATTTGATTTTTTTGACTTTTTGTATTTGTTTAATGACTTCTGGATATATTTTAGTAATTATTAAAAATTGTTTAATATATTGCATAAATATAAAATTAATTATTTAATTTTTATTTTATAAATTAAACTATGCATGTTTACATTGTATTAAAATTTATGTAGCATTTGCATGGTATCGACGTGACATTTACTCATCTTTAAGCGATTACATGATATGCTATTTTAGTTTTCCGACTTCAAAATCTAACGAGTGACTTATAAATGAAAAAAATTAAAATTTTATTGATTGATTTGAAAATAATTTTTTTTTTAGTGATTAAAATGAAAAATCCATTAAAGTTTAATTATTTTAAGTGTTATAAGCTTACGTAGCATGCTGTCTCATCAATACAAATGACGTGATATCTACGTAGAACACACGTGGCATGAGATTAGACTTCGATGCTGACGTGATGTACCATGTCAATTTCTCGGTGTAAAATTCCGGCGAATGACCATCAGAAAAAAAAATATTTTCAAAGATTAGTGACCGATTTAAAATGATTTTTTTTTTAGTGATCAAAATAAAAAAATTTAAAATTCAGTGATTTATTTTACCTTTTACCCCAATTTTACTAATATGTTATATTATATCTATTAATTTATAAAAATAAATAAAATTATTAAAATAATAAATTATTAATAATATTTAAAAAATTCAAATTAGTATAACTAATTATAACCTCGAGTTTTTTATAATTTTATTTATTATATATTAACATTTTCATGAAGGGAACGTATCTAACTTAAGTCCACAAGAAAATCTGCAACTCAAGTAATGAAAAGACTTGTGTTGAACCAAAAAAAAAAAGGCAATGAAAAGACTTAAAACTGCTGGAGTGCATTAAACTGTAAATATATAATTTGGACAAAAATAAATTACTCATCATAAACTACTTTTCATTTCAATTCATAGCATCAAAATGCATAACAGTACATTGCCCTTTGTTTTTTCCATCTTAAGAGTAAATTTGTGTACATCTATGCGTGATTATAAGCTATGAAAAGACAAGCACTTACACATTATACAAAGGAACTGATGCGCAGCTCCTTGAGAGAAAAAAAGAGCAAGGGAAAAAATTTTCCTTTTCATTCCCAATTAATCCCCAAGATTCCTTCTCATCTGATAAACCAGTAAGATGATGTACATGAAGCTCCAAATCTGTTAAAGCTGATGAAGATTTTCCAACTTTATCCCATTTTTTTACTTCTTCAAATGGAACTGAACGACTCTTATTTCCTGCATATGATCCCATCACTAGAACTGAATTATTACACAGAGATAAGCACAATACAATATCTTGATTTATCAATGTATAAACATTGCCTGAACTAATTTAAACAGAAACTACGCACTTTTTAAGCAAACATATTTTGTCATAACAAGCCATCAGCCTAGAGTTGAATGCGAAGTATCCAATTGTAGACTATGGTATTTTAATAGAACTTTTACTAATTGAAATTCATTAACCTTGTGTTTGAATGAAAAGGGTTTGAAATTGTGAGATTTGCATTTGATAATTCATGGGCTTTTCTTAATTGATTAAATTCATAAATCTAGGTTAAGTTCATCCATGTAAAAATAAAAGTTTATTCAAGTGTGGTTTAATAATATTCTATCAAAGATGTCATTTGAAATCTGCTTCAATGAGTTCTAACTTTCACTAAAACAAATGAAATTTTGAAAATAAAAAAAAAAATTGAAAATAAAAAAGCAAATCTCTTAATCTACATAATTTCATCCAAACATAAGACAAAATCATAATATATCATTTCCCTCCATGCTAGAAAATTAATATTTTTAAGTTCGAAGTACTATTGTTGTAAATTCAAAGCCACAAAAATCAATAATCAAGCACATAAAATTGGGTGGTTGGCTAAGCCTACTACATAAAACTTCTTAACAGATCAAAACAGTTACTAGCACAGATTCACAAACATCTTCATGAGTGTTGTCACACTCTTCAAGCACAAAATACATAACAACCTAAGCCTCCTCGTATAGAGATTCTACACTTCTACTATAACTTATAAATAAGTACTAAACCAAAGCCTCCAAAACAAATCTGAACCTGCACGCTATAAGCCTTATGCAACAACAGCTATATTATTACAAAATTTTCCAGTTTAAGACACAAAAAGCCATTCATAGGCAACCAGAGCTATAATGCATTACAATCCAAAGCATAATTGTTCAAAGGAAACATAATGTGACCCAAACTCCTAATTGCACAAATAAATATCCCAAAATGATGCATCACAATCTAAAGTATGATTGTTTAAAGGAAACATATCTATGCAACCAAATTGATTTTCCTTCCTGATACTTCCGGTGATTTTAATTTAATCACCTTGGATCTAGTGAACCATTGATGATTCAGCTAAAGGTCATACATGGATTCACATATTGTATGTATGCTTACATGCAACAATGGTTTACCTTGTTAGGAATTTGAAGAATATTTCTTGACAGGATATGCACATAGATATGACTCCAAACATAATTCCAACACCTTTAGGTCCTCCAAACCATCGGCACAATAGCAAGAGCACCAAGTTATTTCATCATATCCTCCCCACCTAGGGGTTCCTTCCTAGTAAAACAAGGAGACAGACTTTTGCATCCAATGGATTACGAATTCCAATTTTATCAGAAAGACAATTTGCCCAAGAAGAGAAAAAAGGCCAGGACATGGATTTCTGTTTAATCTCCAAAAATGTTTGACTAGGATATATATGTAGAAGATCTATGTCAAGAATCTTGAACATTAGTTTCTTTTGTTTCTAATAAAAGGAATAAAATTGCCACTTAAATTTGGTAAGAGAAGCATACCAAGGAAGCTTAAAAGTGTCCTTCCACCATCCCTGTTTTGAACAGTTGACAACTATTCTATCCAATCGTACAATGATCTCAGAAAAGGTTGGCCTAGCAACAGGTTCTGGATGCCAACATTCATCTATCAACCTGCATGTGGCTCAAGATTGCATCTAAAACCATTAGATGCCTTATTCGGGAAAAAGCATTTCAAAAAAAGGAATCAAATATTTCATCATTTTGTTCTAACATATTATTCTCTCTTTCTCTCTCTCTCTCACACACACACACACTATATATATGGAATTCATAGGTTTCAACAACGAGATGATTTAAAAAAAAAACAATTAGAAGAAAACCTTAAATGATGACCATTCTTGAAGTTCTATATATCTCAAAATTTTAATGCAATGGAATGTCGAGTCAAAAGAAGAATAGAAAATAAATACACACAAATTTCCTCTAATGAGGATAATTGATAAAGATTATGGATAACCTATTAAACGTATACCACAAAATATGCCACCTACATTCCAGCCCCTCACCCTATTTTATCTAGCATTAGGTGATCATCCCCACCTGGTCAATCATTAATTTGGGCAGAGTCTTCAGTTTGAAACCCCAAACACAGTTCATAGTTCTGGAACACCATTATATTCAAACAATAAAACAAAATGACAGAAGACAACCTTAAAAATCTAGAACTTTAATAACTTACAAACTAACAATTCTAAGAAGGATAAAAAATAAATAGCATTTTAAGCTGACAACATTCTTAGCACAGTTTTATGGCCAGAACCTGCAAAAGAATAATGTCCATGGTGAATATGGTTTCCTACCAAAAAACTGAACTTACTCTTTTAGATCTGGAGGATAACTTCTTGATTTGATCTTGAATGGTGGTCTCTGTTTCTCCAAACACATCAATTTGACGGCCTCTTCAGTAGACTTAGGATGGAAAGGTACAATTCCCTCAATCATCTAAGCCCAAAAAAACGCAAATACAAGAAACAAGTATTCAACACTTGCATTTATTTCCTATGATTAAACAACTGATAATAAAACGCTTGCATAGATCTTGATTAGACTTCATCAAGCTAATTCAACTTTATACATCTTAAACATGCTACAAAGATGAAGTATTATATAAGAAATTTGAGAATAGATATGTACCTCATACACAATGAGACCAAAAGAATATGCATCCACACTTCTATCAAACATTTCCTCTTTATAAACCTCAGGTGCCACATAAATATCTACAGATCAACAAAGTCACAACATTACTTGAATTCAAGTGAAGAATATTAATTGCCTTTTAGTTCTTCACCTAATAACATATACTTGATGAGATTAGATTGGTAAGGAGTCACAGAAAATCCTAACAGATCATAAAATGGTTATCATATTAGTGTGTTTTAACTTTATCTTGAAGTGGATGTTATAGGTGCGACATGCAAGAAATATCCAGTAACATAGTGGATAATGTACTATAAGAACATACTTGAAGGGTCAATGGGAGTCCTTGGTGCTACTTTAGCTTTGTCAGGTGAAATCTTTGACAACCTTATCAAGCCAAACCCAGCTACCTTCAACTGACCACCATTATCCAGCAAAATATTTCTGGCACCTTACCAAAATTTCAAATATTAAAAGTGTACCTCCAAATGTATAAAAATAAAAAACAATTTGCAATCAATTTCATATTAAATTAACTTCTGCATTTGGTTGTCTTACTTTGGCTTTAAATCACAGTGAATGATAGGATCTGGTTTGCATTCATGAAGATAGTTCATGCCCCTGATAACAAGAGATCAAATCATCTCACTAAATCAACAAGTTGGAGACCAATGAGAGGAGTGTTATATGGGACAATGATTTGAAGGCATTAATTGTTCTGTTCTTTGTGGTACATATATATAGTGCAGCGATTATTCTAAATTAGCATAATTTTTCATTCTACAGAGTTGCACATGCCTAGCAATATCAAGAGCGAATCTCAAGGCTTTGGATGGAGAAAGACGCCCTTTCTTCTGAAGATAACTTGCCAAGTCACCCTGAAAATATGCAAATTTTACAGTTAAATCAAGATTAATTTATTCAATCAGGGTCATTCACTACCATGATACAGCATTTCCCTTGCAAAACCAGACCAAGAAATAAACTACTCCAAAGGAACACACATTTAAAAAACCTTGAAAATTGAAGCAATTATTTGATTAAAAATATGAAAATTAATAAGAGTCCAATATTATCATCGTCATAAATTTCTTCAGGATATGCTTCTCCAATTTATTCAAAAGTCAAACAAACTACATTAACTATCCTTCTTATGCCGTAAACTGGGTTCAAAGCCAAACAGAAGAAGACCAGAAAAGATCATAGGAGAATGCTTAAAATTCTTCTTTAAGCAGTTTTATACAGCAAATATAGATCTACCATGGAAAATAAGTTTTTTTTTTTTTAAGTAAGTTCATGATAACTAGGAATATCTTGGCCATTTTCTAAGCATACTATTGAGTTTTTTGTATTGTATTATAATATGCGATATCCAGTTTTTATTTCTCCATGAGTTGTAAATAGGAAACATCCACATATCCTTAACTCCTGGAAATGCAATGGACGGCAACATATCATCTTATGATAACACACAGATGCACACACACAAGAGGAAGAGAGAGAGATACTTAATCTTATGATAATACATTACATACGTACACACAAGAGGAAGAGAGAAAGATGCTTACTTTTGCACTATATTCCAAAACAATCATCATGGGTATATTTTGGGTAACAGCTCCAACAAATTGAACAACATTAGGATGCCTGACCTTCTCTAATAAGGTTAGCTCATGTTTGAAAGCATTTCTGTTATAAAAGAAGGATTAGGATAGAAAGAGAAGGGGGAGAGAGAGAGAAAGAGAGAGAGAGAGAAAGAATGAAATGTTAAAGCCCTTAACAATAGATTCTATATTTTCTTGGAACAGAAAAACAAAAATAAATGACTGCAGAGCAACTCTAGCAGCAAAGCAGTATTCAAACAGGAGAAAATAATATTCATCATGTGAAATGACACAAACTTCCAACTGCCAATCCTTCATCTGACAATAATTACGTGGACAATATTACAAAAAAAAAACAATACTTGTAAATTAAGGCAAGTCAACCACACAGTTAGTATTAATTAAAATAGCCACAATTAAGCTAGATAAATCAGAAAAAATAATCAACAATAAAAAAGTAAACATTACAAATGATCCATTGCTTAAAGCAAACTCTAAATGGAACATGGTCACATACAGGAAGTAGCAGGTATCTTTGTCAATAACTGAAGAAGAAAGGATTTGGTGCACTAGTCAAGCTGAAGAAAAAAAAAACTAACATGAACATGCACATTTTCATCAGAAACTGATGACAAGTTGGCATCTGAAACTGCAAGCTTAACCGAAACTACAAAAAAGAAAATACTAACACCGACATTCACATTTTCATCAGAAACTGATGACAAGTTGGCATCTGAAACTGTAAACTTAGCTGAAACTACAAACTACAAAGTATTATCAATATGTAGATGCACATTTTCAATAGAAACTGATGACAAGTTGGCATTTGAAACTGCAAACTACTAAGTATTATCAATCTGTAGGTAATGAGATTCCATTACAAATCAATTAGGTCAACTTAAACCAAGAGTGCCAGAATTGGGGAAAATGCCAGGATTTCAAACCCTCTCATGAACACCAATTGGGATTTCCTTGACAGTTTTATGCCATTGAACATTCATAATATCTGGGGAAGTTGATTCTATGATTAGTTGGTACTTGCTTTTGAGAAAATTCCGCACACGGTAGTCCTTATATATTTTTATAATTATTTTAATAATTATAATTATTGCAATTTTCTAATTAGATTAGATTTACTTTTTTTGTTTTCAAGTAATTTTTAGAATAGTTAGGATTCCTATTTAATAATTTTATTAGTTCCCAATTAGGATTTGAAGCCTTTTAAATAGGCATCAATTTCAATCTTTTTTTATTCCTAGTGGACTTCATAAATTATTTTCCTTGTGAACTCCAGAATGTTTAAGGCGTAGACATATTCTAACCTTATTTACCTGCTCTCAGTGATATTTTTTTATAAAATTATACAAAAGAAGCACCATCCATAAAATTTATAAAAGAAGTCAAAAGAAGAAGGTCCTCATATATCATGAATACAACTTACAAATAAGACAACATAGTGCCTCGTGTAAAAGATACATTAACAAGCAGGAAGTGGTTAACAAGGATCTCATATTCCCAAGCCCCATAATAATAATAGTAATAATTAAAGGTAAAAAAATTAAATTTTAATGCAACAGTGTCATATAGACATGAATAGGTGTAGGATAGAGAAATTTTGCCAAATAAAAAAGGATAGAGAAGGTCTACTTATTGCAAAGCAAATATATATATTCCAAATTCTTAACTGGGCTTAAACAAATTGATAGTGTTAATCTTAATCGCTAAGATCATAAATTGGAGCATGCTCATACTTAGAAACAAATTAAACATTAAACAAAAGGAAAGTGAGAAAGTACATGCTCTCAGGGTCTGAATAGTTGTCCTTATCAAGTATCTTTACAGTAACCTTGGTACCATTCCATTTGGCCACTTGATATGCTCCCTGCTATCGAAAATATTCATTAATAGTTCTGATAGGACATCAGGTGAAGAATAACAAAAATCAGTTCCCTGCTATAGAAAATATCCATTCTTAATTACAGTCTAAGTTCTTAAGTTGCAATTATTCAAAAGGTCACAGACATTGGACAATTTTTTTTTCATATTTTACGACATGAAAAAATATCGTAGTTTTTAAAGAAAAATTGAAGTCCATCTCTCTCCTTGTTAATATAAAAAAATTAAAGCCTTTTCAATCAACAAAAAGTCTAACAAGAAATAAATTTGTCAAACCACTGATAAAAAGATGCATAACAATCAGTGATGCGAAAAGCCAAGTGTTATAACAATGTTTTCTCGTAATTAAACAGCTTAATCCCAGAAAACCATGCAGCATTAGGAACCTAACAAATATACTTAAAGCATCCTGGAGAAGCATCCCTAATCTTCATCTTGTCTCCGGGAAAGAGTGTCGTCAACCAAGAAGAGAACCAATTCCAAAATAAAGAAGCCTTGATAATTAACTTTATGATCAAGTATAACAAAAGGGAGCATTAAAACTTTTGCAAATCATCATTAACTTCTAAACTTTGCTCATTATACAAAGTCCACCAAATAAGCATAATTTACTTGAAATAAATTTGAAGAAAATAATATAAATCATACCTTTGAGAGGAACAAATTGTGATATACAGGGAAGAAGAGAAACAAGAATGGAGTGGGTATCATTCTAGATAAGACACTAAAAGATGTAGTGGTAGCAATAAGAAGAATAGAGGGATAGAATTGTTCTCGTTAATCTAATCGTTGAAGGAGAAGTGATGAATATAGTTATTACTTATGTTTCACAAATTGGATATCTACAGGTTAACAAAGATGAGAGAAATGAAATGTCAAGATCTTAATTGGATAAGCTGTATCAAAGAAAAAAAAAAGTAAAGGTTTTGGTGCAGAATGAGGATATTAAAGAAAAGTGAAAGAGTTACTTTGATGAACTTCTTAATAATTGTTAATATGGTAATATGGTTGACATAAACTATATGAATATAGAGAATAATGTGACATTCATTAGAAGAATTACATTTTTGGAGGTCAAGAAAACTTTAAAGATGATGAAAGTTGAAAAAGCCTATGGACTTGATGTAATACGATTGAAGTATAAAATTGCATTGATGTAGGAGTAATTTAATTAATCAGATTATATGACAAAATCCTAACTTCAAAGAAAATATCAGATAAATGGAGGAAGCGGATTTTAGTACCCATTTTTAACAACGAAGGAGATATTCAAAGTTGCTCAAATTATAGAAAAATTAAGCTCATGAGTCATATTTTAAAATTGTGAAAAAGCGTTAGAACATCAATAAATTCAAATTCATTCCAAGTCAATCAACAATGAAAGCAATTATTCTCATTAGAAACTTGCTAGAGAAATATAGAAATACAAGGAAAAACTTGCATATGGTTTCATTGATGTAGAGAAGGCTTATGACAATAACAAGAAAGATTTTATGGTGTTAGAACGTGAGGGAATATCGATTAGTTACATACAAATATCAAAGGATATGTATAAAAAAGCAATTATTAGTGTGCGCACTATTGAAGAAGACTTAGGAGACTTTCTTACTTCAATTAGGTTGTATTAAGGGTCCATAGTGAACCCTTATCTCTTTGATAGAAAAAATTCTTTGGTACATGATATTTGCAAATGTCAATGTGACACAAAAGGGAATTAATAGAAAGTTAAAATTGTGGATGAATACTTTAAAGTATAAGGGTTTCAGGTTAAATAGAACTAAAACGGAATACATACATTACAAGTTTAGTGAAGGTCAAAATGGGTATATGAGAGAATTAGCTTGGATGAAAAGGACATTATCACAAATCACCCATTTTAAATATATAGGCTAAATCCTACTAAAAGATGTAGGTTGTGAGGAAGATGTTAGCATGCAATAAAAGTTGGATTGTTGAAACGGAGACTTGTCATGAGAGTTTTATATGACTGCAAGATTTTCAATAAATTGGAAATAAATTTCTATCATACGGCTATTTGACTGGCTATATGGTAAGAAATCGGAGATGAGAGTTGCCAAGATTATGATGTTAAAATGAATGTGTGATCATAATAGAACGAATAAAATACTTAACGAAAGTATTTGAGAGAAAATAGAAGTCCCATCAATTAAAGACAATACGAGAGAATACAAAATAAAATGGATTGGGCATGTGAAGTTGAACATATTTTGATAGAGAATAAAAATAAAAAAAGGGATAAACTTAATCTAATTTAAAAGGAGAAATACAGTATGATTAAAAGTATTAAATTATAAAAAGACCTCGACCAAAATCGTTTAGAGTGTAAGAATTTATATTGCGACCCCTATTAACTTTGAAATCAAGACTAAGTTATACCTTTGAGATGCCATCAGCCTTCCGAACCTGTAACTCCAACGGATTAAGCTCATACTCTGGTACTTCTCGAGGATTCGCAACAGCCATTGGCGTCTTCCTGGTTTTCTAAAAAAAAATATATAATGAAAAATAAGTAAACATAAATATTCACAAATTCAATCGAAAAAACAACTTATGCTCAAAAAAGAAATTCAAATAATACCGGAACTTTAGCTCCTCGAGCCTTCAAAATATTGTAAACCTCTACATTTCCGTAGTACTTAGCATCAGCACATGCCTGTTCAAATGAAATCATACAGTATTTATCAAAAATTGGAATCATATTTCATGATTTTAATTTTCGTTCCAACCAAACAGAAACAGGACAAACCAAAAGAGGAAAATCTAGATTACCGTACTCCCCCAGCGATCACGAGCATCCATGTTAGCTTTTCTACTCAACAAAAGCTTGACAGCCTCCACATGTCCTTCACAAGCAGCGATATGCAAAGCAGTCCTTCCATCCAAATCAATACTATTAACATCAATTCCTTCATTCAACAAATCCTCCACACCTCTTACATCACCTCTACAAGCCATAAACAACAATTGCATCGTAGAATCAAGATTCTCCGGCGCCGTGAATTGCTCATCGTGAACAGGACTCCTGCGTATAGGATCGAGAGACGATTGCCTCCCAAAGCTAAATCTTAAATTATTCCACCTCGGAACAAGAGACGATTGCCTTGAAAACTGACTGCTAAAGGTTCTTCTCAACGACCCAGTCGAGAATTGCCGAGAAATTCCTCTTCTCAGTTGCGTAGCAATTACTTCCATTTATAAATTATTATTCCTATAAAATTACCGTTAAAAATTGTAATCCTCGTTTTTATTATAATATATTATTATTATTATTATTATTTGTTTTTGTACAATGGATAGAAATTGAGCTTTTTCTTTCTCGTTAGGTATTGTTTGGTTGTTCGTTTGCTCGATGAATCGAGAGCGTCCCGCAGGCGAGGAGAGTTTTGCTTTCGATATCAAGCGATGGAAAATGGGAGGAAAGAAACAGAGAGAGAGAGAGAGTGAGAATTAGAAAATGAATGAATGGGCAGAGAGTAGAGTGGTTTTTGAGATCCGAGCGAAGCGCAAGGAAAGGGAAAGGGAAAGGGAAAGGAAAAGGAAAAGAAAGAGCGAAACTGGGGGGTTCATGTTTTTTAACTTTTTCTCTGTTTGTGTATGTGAGAGCGAGAGATAGCCAAGCCGCTATTATTTTTAATTTTCATTCATTTTCCAGTACATGCGCCTGTTATACATATAAAATAACTCTGTCCACGGTTTGTTGTCGTTCATACCCGAATTGGCTCGGTGCATATTGGAATCCGACAAATTGGTGTATAAGGGTGGCATCTTTTTGGAAATATTATTATAAAATTTTTTTTTTTTCATTTAATTTTTTTTAAATCAAAATAAATTATTATTATAATCAAATTATTGATTTATATTTAATATAATTTCTTTTTATTTATCGATTTCAAATTAAATATATTTTTTTATAAATTATTATTATTTTATTATAAATTTAAAAAAATATTAATAAAATATCTATGATAAAAATTTCAAAAATAATTTAATATATAACGCAAAATTTATCTATTCTATTAATTAATACTTTCAAATTTTATATTTTTCTTAAAAAATTAAATTTATTTATTTATTTTTAGCTAATTTTCATAAATAATATTTTTTAAAATTTTAAATTAATATTAGATTAAAAAATATATAGTTGTATATAAAATAAAATCAAATATATTTAATTTTAATAATAGTAAAAAATAATATATATAATTTTGATTTGATTCGATTTAAAACTGAGAAAAAAATCTAAATTGCAAACTAAATTGAGCTTTCTATTCCTCTATCTTTTAAATTAAATCAAACTAAATAGTTTGTAAAATTATTGGTTTCAATTTGATTTGATAGATTGGTTCAATTTGATCGATTTAACTTTTACCCTATATGATATAGTGTTTTTTTACTCGGTTCTGAGTAGGTGGGATACATTGAACTCTGGGTTACAGTTACAACTCAGGTCCCGTTTGGTTTAATTTTTTATAACAGTTGTTAATTGTCACTAATAACTAGTAGCTGGTGATTGTTACCCAACAACTGATTATTGCAGGTGTTTAATAAAATTATTATTAATTATTAGCTGTTATTATATGTAAAGACAATTAAAAATAAATATTAATATTTATTTTTTATTTAATTATTATTTTTAAACAATAATTTAGTTTTTTTAATTAAAAAAGTATGAATTTTTTTTTTTAAGTTATGTAACTTTTACAAATAGCAGCTATTTAATTATTTAATAATTACCTAACAGCTAACAGCTGTTAATAACTAAACGTTATAATTCAGTTATTGAGAATAAAAAAGCTAACAGTTATATTAATAAATTTTATCAAGTTAACTTTTGTTCTTTTTAATTAACAAAATCTCTTTCTTGAATTGGGCTGAAAAAAATGAATTAGTTTAGTTGAATTGGACAAAAATATTAATTGATGGTTTGATTTGATTTTTTTTTTTAAATTATTTGATATTGGATTTGAATCTATGATTTTAAAGAAGTAAAATTTAAATTTGATACCTTATTTAAAAGATACGAATTCTTATTACTCGAACCAATAAATATTTATTTTGATTTGATTTTTAAAATATCGATGATTGATATTTAAATATCTAAACATTAATAATATGTGTTTGATAAAAATTAAAATTAAAATTTAGCTATTATGTTTTTAACCTTTTAGCTTTTAAAATTATAATTAAAAATTAATTATTTGATCAAAAGTTAAAATTTATAACTTTTTGAATTCAAAAGGTAACAATTTGTTATTTGATCAAAAGTTAGAATTTATAATTTTTGAATTTAAAAGTTAATTTTTATTAAAAAATAATATTAAAATTTAAATTAGTTTTAAGAATGTTTACTGTTAAATAAAAAAAATACATACACATATATACTATTATTTTAATTTTTAAATATTTTAATAATTATTGGCATTTACATAATTAAATATATAGTTAATTTAATAAATTTTATGTATAATATTAAATTATTAATTAAATATAATTAAAATTCATCATAATATATAAAATAATATCTTTATTTATCATTTTACAATCTAACTCTAATTTCAACTACTAAATCACATAACGTATTGTAATTATTTACAATCATTGACTTGAATCATTAACCGATCACAACTGATTGTCATCGCTAACTTAAACAGATTTTAATTTTTTTAAAAATTTCGATCAAAATCTAGTTAGAATCCACTAGAATATGATTTGAAATTGGACGGGGAAGAAATTTTGTATCCTCCATTTTAGAAGTGGAAACTAGTTCAGACGGAGCATGTACTCAGACCTTCTTAAAATATTGAATGAAATGCATCGGATGGATATTTCATGCTTGTTGAATTGAGAAAATATTCCCAAGGATAAAGTTCATTTTTGTAGTCATATAAAAAATTTAAAATACTTATAAAATTATGAGCTCAAATCATTTTGGAAAAAAAGGATGTTTTTGAAATACCATCTTAAAGTACTGAATTATATCAAATGGATATTTCAAAGTTGTATTTAGTTTTGCTTTTTGACATAATAAAAAATATATTTATTTTAATAATTAATGATAATTTAAAAATTTATAGTATTTTCACTTAAATAATTAATTATTGAAATTTATTTTACTTAATTATGTAATATAGAAGAGCAAAACACAATGGAGCATAGAAAAGAAAAGTTAGTTCCATAATAGTTTTTTTAGATGCATGAGGTAATTCACATGTATGAAAATAAATTGTGTGAATGTAGCATTGATTTAGCATAACAGTGGTAAGTACATGCTTGATAGCTATATCATATTATAACTCGTTTTTTATATGTTTAAATGAGTTTAGTCGCATAATTATAAATTTTTAATTTAACAATACAGAGAAACGAAGAATATTGTTTCTTTATTAGATGTTGTGTCAATCAACATAGTTATAATCTTTACATGTTTTACTGCTTGGATGCCAGCTCAGCTAAGTAAAATAACAAAGTAACTACTTAATAGCTATAACTTGTAATAGTAACTAACTAAGTGACTAATTACAAGTGGCTATTTACAGCTAGCTAACTAAACAAAAACAAACTGACTAAGAAAGCTTATCCAATTACTTGAATAATTTACATCCCCCCTCAAGATGGAGTCTATTGGAATAGAAACAGACCCGTTTTGGACAGTAGATTGGCAAATTATTTTGCTGGAAGAGACTTTGTAAAGGTGTCTGCAATTTGAACTTTCGTGGAAACATACGAGGGAGAAATTGTTAGAATTTGTTCAAATTTAAAAAAAAAAAAAGAAAAGTAGTTATTTTCAAAAGGTGTGTCTTTTCTAAAAATATATGGTTATAATCTAAAAGTTATGTCTTTTCTAAATAGTTGTTTTTTAAATTTAAATTAAATGTTATGACTTTACATTAAAAGTTGTGTTTATTCATGAGAGTCACAACCTTTGAATTTTTCTATTATAAATACATGGGTTTGTGAATTCATTTAATATAACTTTAACTACAAAAACTTTTTTAAGTAAAAGAATTTCATATAGTCAATTTTCTTTTCTTCTATTCCAAAAGATCACTTAATTTTCTTTAATTTCAAACTTAAAGTTTTTCACTATTTACTTAGTGCAAAACTTTTAAAGGTTTGTCATATCCACTAAAGCTATTTGCATTCAATTCCATAGAGGAGAGGGGGCAAATATCATTTTTAGGAAACCGGATTTACGCGTTTTAAGTCTTGTGTCTTAAATTTACTTGTGTTCTTATTTTCTTCTAATATTTATAGTTGTTATTTATTTGTGACTTCTATTGTGAATACAATATTTTTCAACAATCTAAAAGCGATATTTATCTCAACAATTTACAATGGAAGCCA
>CANXYC010595172.1:0-12597 GCA_948193065.1 Aleurites moluccanus | reverse complement strand
CATAAGATTTTTAAGCCATTTTGAGCTTATTAGTGTATTGCATGCCATATAGTATAGTTTTATGGGTTCTTCGTGGTACTGGTAGCATAAGCATCACCCGTACCCTAGGACCGTCATGACTCCTAAGCTGGGTCGTGACAGCTATGGGAGGTGCTACTGCTGGAGGGATAACAGGCTGAGTTATAGGAGGGATAGGAAACAAAGATGGTGGTGCTGGTGGTTGCACAACTGCTGCAGTCTGCCCCACTAAATGAGCCTGCAACATATCTGCTAATTCCTGATTCCTCCTTTGCATCTCTTGCCTAAGCTCCTGAATCTATTGCCGCCACTGGGCATCATCCCCTCTTTCACTATCCGTCCTCCTACGGGACCTACGAGGCTCAAAATGCGCTCCTCTTCCCTGAACCGAGGCTCTAGAATTGACCTCAGGCTCCTCTCTATCAGGACGCCGGACATCGCCTAAACGAGGATGAATACCTCCTCTCTCACTATCAGACATCTGCATAACATAGATGAGATTTATCAATGTATGGATATGCGGAATTTCAAACAATGAGGAAACACTTAAATTAATGATGTATAATTTCCTATACTCCATTATATACACAAAACAAGCAACAATGTAACAGGCAATTAAAATCATGTCATTGTTCATATAAACACATCATATTCATATAAACATGTCAAAAATTTCAAACCTAAGCTCTGATACAAACTTTGTCATATCAAAATAGTATTCCTAAGAAGTTTAAACCCTAATTTCTTTTCATACAATCAAAATAATATATCTTATAAGCATACTCAAACAAGTTTGGGTTCACGTTCTAACCTAGGTTTCATGCCAAAGTATTTTGAACTTTATTGGTCATAAAGACCCATATACAATTCATATCCAAATAAAACATGTAATCTACATCCTATAAGCTACAAATATGCAATTCAAGTTACCATTTACACTTATAACAAGTCATTATAGCAAAGTCAAGCAATTGGTCAATTAAATCAAAGAAGCAAGTGTCCCCTAAAAGCCCTAATTCAATTCGGCAAAAAGGGGTATTTTGAAACCAATGCTCAAACCAACAACAATGCATCAAATAGTTGACAAATAAACACTAATTTCAACATTCAATATACAAGCAAACCAAGGACCAAATTCTCTCCCCTAAACCCTAATGGACTACGGCCAAATTGGAAATTCAAAATCATAATTTCAGTTTACTAACAACTATCAATTTAACAACTTATTTAACACCATATTCATCATTAACTATCTAAATTAAAACAAGGGTTATAATTTTCCCCTAAATCTACAAACATGGTTCTGTCCAAATGAGGCACACAACCTAGGTTTGCTTTTCCTATTCCATCATCCTATAATTAAGCTATCTAACATTCTATATATATATATAGATATCTTAACTTGATCCTATGGAACAATTTCTCCAAAATTCCCTCAATTGTGGTTCGGCTACTAGCACAATTTCTAACCAAACTTCAAACTCAACATTCTAACATTCAAGGCAGAAATTAAGGTAGCTAAAACACTAATAAAACCCTAAATTAACTTACCTTCCCTAGTTGTCCTTGGATGGCCAAAACCTAGCCATAACCACAAGAACACCCCAACCAGAATTTTAGTTTACAAACACCCCTCAATTCACATTTAATCTATCATCATATACATCTTAAATCATATACTATAAACAATAAGCAATTTCCTAAATTTCCTAAGGCAATTTCAGTCCAACAAAGAGGGTTTAAATCATACATTCAAAGCATAATTAAAAACAACAATTAAACCACTTCCTAGCACCATTTTATCATCAAACACTTAACATCATCAAAACTAGAATTTGTTTCTAAAACCCTAATCATGGTTCGGTTTATACTAAGTCTTCAAAACATAATTTCAAATTCACCATTACTACCTCAATTCAATAGTTATCAAATGCAAACTCAACATCAATTATCATCAATCATTCAACATAGAAAAACAGAAATCAAAATCTCCTAAAACCCTAAACATGGTTCGGCCTCAAGCTCACTTCATCATCTAATCATCAAACTCAACCATCCATCAATTCAAGACAACCTTTAAAATATACAAATCACTAATAACAACCAGAATTTAAACTTTTTACCTTCGACACTAGAAATGGCCGAAACAACTCTCCCCAAATTCTGAATTCCTTGATTCAAAGGAAAGGATGGAAAGCTACCTTCTTATGCTACTCAATTTGAACAACAAAGCTTCAAATTCCTCTTAAATTCTTCTTTGGCTGAAACAAGAAATGGAGAAAGAAGGATTTCTGTTTTGCTTGGATGAAGAACACGGCAATGAAGTGAAGAAGAGAAATGCAGAATTCTTTATTTGGTTTGGTGAGATTTTGGTATAATCCTATGCTCCATTCTCATTTAGTCAATTTGCACCCTAGCATGCATCCATTGGATGTTGGATGCGTCAATACTTCAATCCATAGGATCCTAATCATTCAAATTTTCATTAAATTCCTCTCCATCAATTCCTTTTAAATCTAAGTCCTATAAATTCCCAACTAGCTCCCTCACATTCACTTTTTATACAATAAAGTCCTATAACTTATTTTCCAAACCTAATTAAATTATTCTATTTTATCTACCCTCAATTCATTTCCCAAATAATTAATTCACAATAGTTTACATATGGAACACACACTTTAAACTATATAATACAATATTTATCAATCACATATAATTACATCAAGTAAATTTTATAACATGTAAGGCAACCAATAACACATGAACACATGAATAAATTCATAGATCACATAAGGACACCAACTCATGCAAATACCCCTAACTCTCCCTAGGTTTAAGGCACTAAGGTTTAGGTTTTCAACTAGGGTTCAAGGTTCTAGGGTTAGGGTTTCACTTAGGGTATTACATTTAGTCCACTGACCCAAGTAGGGATCGAAGAAAATTATTATATAATAGAGATTATTAATTTATCGAGTATTAATTTATAGAGATTTTACTGTACCTCGTTCAACCAAATAGGAATAGTCACAGACAAAAGAAAAGGAAACTATTAACATCTCACTGTCAGGAGAAATGGTCCTGGATAAGGCATCAACAGCCTTATTTTCACACTCTTTTTTTATATTGTATACTGTAATCCAACCCCAACAACTTAATTATCCCTTTTTGCTGCACATATGTTGTGAGTCTTTGTTGTAAAAGGTATTTGATGCTTTCATGATCTATTTTAATGATGAAATGTGTATGTTCCAAGTGGTGTCTCCACTTGGTAACAACAAAAATGATGGCTAACAACTTTTTTTCATACACTAATAAGGCTTGATTTTGGTTGCTTAGTCCCTTGCTAATGAAGGCAATGGGTCAACCTTGCTGCATAAGCATAACACCAATCCTTTTTATGGATGCATTTGTCTTTAGCACAAAAGGTTGAGAGAAGTTGACAAATCCAACATTGGGGCAAAAGCCATTAGTTCCTTGAGAGTATTAGAAGAGTGCAAAGCTTCTGGTGACCATTAAAATGCTTCTTTCTTTAACATGTCAGTCAATGTCCTGCTGATAATGCCATAACATCTTATGAACCTTCTGTAATAACCTGAGGCCCAAAAAGGATCTGAGTGCTTTGATTGTAGTTGGTTTAGGCCAATTAATCATTGCTTAAATCTTGGAGGGGTCTATGATAACACCAGTCTCTGTGATTATGTGTCACAAGTACTCCACCTGTGATTGAGCAAAGGAACATTTGGAGTGTTTTGCATATAAAGCGTTTTCAGCAAGTAATTGGAAGACAATTTCTAAATGAATGAGATGTAAATCCCAAGTAGAGTTATATATAAGTATATCATCAAAGAAAACCAACATAAACTTTCTAAGATAGGGGCCAAACATTGCATTCATTAGAGATTGAAATGTTATTGATGCATTTGTGAGGCCAAAAGGCATCACTTTGAACTCAAAATGGCCATGGTGAGTTTTGAAGGTTGTCTTGTACACATCTTGTGGTGCCATCCTATTTTAATGGTAACCAACTCTAAGATCTATCTTAGAGAAGAATTTTGCACTATTTAATTCATCTAAGAGATCCTCCACAATTGGAATAGTAAATTTATATTTGACAGTAAGAGCATTGAGCTGTCTATAATCGATGTAGAACCTCTATATGCCATCCTTCTTTTTAACAAGTAAAACAAGAGAGGCAAAGGGGCTATGACTTAGCTGAATAATAAAAGTTCTTAACATTTCAACTATTTGTCTCTCTATCTCATTCTTTTGAAAATGGCGATGTTGTAAGGCCTTATATGGACTGGTTTAGAGATTGGTTTCAATGGGATAGTAGGGTTGAGAAGGGGGAAGTGTTTGTGGTTCCTGGAAAATAAAATCATATAAGGATAGTAGGTGGTTTTGTAACGTCTGAGATTTCTTTTGCTGGTTTGTATTATGAAATTCTTGTAATGATGTATATAAGATTTGTTATGAAATGTTTGTTTTGGAAGTGAGATTTATTTGTTTTGATTTGAATTTCAGAGTTTGTGATTGTGCAGAATTTTTTGAATTTATGTTCAAGGTTTTAAAGAAAGAATTTGAGATATGTTGTAGCCTCATGTGTCTAGTTTAAGTGGAAAGAAGAATCAAGGCATTTAGACTTTTGTAGCTCAAGATGGAGCTAGTTTAACATGTGTTGTCGAAGTGAATTTTTTTAGCTTCTGTCGTGAACAGTGCTCATGAACAGTGCACGTGAACAGTACACATAAAATATTGTCATGAATAGTGATCATGAACAGTGCATGTAAACAATAAACTCGGAATTTTTTTTTGGCCGTAGCTTCTCTTCACATTCATTTTTTTTCTTCCTTCTTCTCTCTTCTTTTCCATTTCTTATTGCTCTCAACTATAAGTCATTTTTATTTATTTCTAAGGTTTTAATACTCCAATTAAGCCTTATTAATGTTAGAAAATACAAATTAAAGACTATAAGAGTATTAATTCAAGGCAAATTCTTCAAAATTTCTTTGGAGGAGAAAATAAGGTAATTTTCTCAAATCTTCTCTGTAACTTGAGTTAAGTTCTTTGTTAGCTAGAATAGTTATTTTTAAGTTGTGGGTGATCTTTTATGAGTATTAATGACTAATATTTATAGTTAGATTTAGTAGTTATGATGATTTGTGATTTTTGGATGAATAGTGCTGTGAATAGTATATTTTCTCTATAACTATTATTCATCCTCTATTAATGATTAAATTAATGCTATAATTTGTTTATAGAGACTCTAAGGGGCTTAGAATTTATGGAGGATTATTTATATAATTGTTTTGAGAAAACCCCAAATTTTAGAATTTTGGAGATTTTTATTTAGGAGAAAAGAACTCAAGGAATTAAGGATCTTTTGGATTTGAGTAAGAGTTGAGCTTGGCTAGAAAGATTTTTGGTGCTAAGAGGTAAGTGTGGATTTCGTTTCATGTGTATGGTTTTTCATATGAGAATTTTTGCTAAAGTATATTATATTCATATATATATACATATGTTATTTATGAGTTCAATTTATTGAAACCCTCCTTAAATAAAATTTTTGAATATTGATAATGACTTGGTTATTTTCCTTGGACCAAGTTCATTAATAAGCCTTTGTTATGCATAATATGATATGTTATTCATATGTTGTAATCTCTTGATCACTTTTAATTACTGTTGAACTAATACATGATATGTATATCATGGAACATACATTATAGAACGTTTTTCCCAATGAAAGTTAATTCATTGGTCCAATGTATACAGAGGAAATATGGCTGATAGGTTATAGTATCAGTGTTCCACTTAGAGGAGATCACGAGCTCTAGGCATATGCCAGCGCAAGCATATGTGCCACCTGAAAGTAGCAAGGCTACCCAAATATTATGATATGATATCAGTTCTATGTTATGTTTATTTAATAATATCATTCTTTATGGGCATTTATGTTCTTAAAAAGAATCATGATTTGATATTCATATATGTATTATGAGATTATTGGATAGTGCAACCCTTTGTAAGCACTTATGATATTAATGTATAAGTTAAGATTTCTTTCTAGTACCCTGGTACATGTTCAAGATTTTCTATTTAAGTATTCTATATATGTTATTCATTCTGATTGTTCGCATCTTACTGAATTGAAGGCTCACCACTCTTTTATGGATTTCAGGTTCTAGCTTAGTCCAAGAGAGAGTTAATCCTGAAGACAGATCTTCTTGATTTCCTTCTCTATAAGAAGACTCTTTTATGTAATATTTTTGGATAATAGTTGAATTATATATATGTATTCATGTCTATGAGAAGTATACTCTTAGAAGCTCCGTAGATGTGTGTGACGTTGCTTATTCTTTTGTTGCTATGGATGGCATTGTTCCCTTATTCCATATTGATGTTAGAATTATCTTTTGATCGGTAAAGAACAAGAGGAAATGTCACATCAGGTTAATGATATATATATAAGATATGGATGTTTTGCATAATACTAGTATGTATTATATGTTTGATCCAGGTTAGCTAAGGGTTTTATGGGTGTATGGTGACCTTATGTCTACCCTTGCCCTAGGACCCTCGCACCGATGGTTTTAGGGTGTGATAGGTTTAGTGACTATTGATGATGTATACAAATGGTGAGTGATGAAGTGACAGATGGGCTATGGTTTATGGAGAATAGCTGGCCAGCAATTTGTGTCCAACTTCTTTTAATCCAATGCTTGAGTTGTTTACGAGTCATTACCCATAAGACACCTTATTCTGCCATGCCTTGGAATGTAATATGAGTGCCTTTCTTCATAAAAGACAATGAGGGTGTGAGAAAATAAAAAACCAGTGGACTATATTGCTTAATCCAGTCCACACCAAACACTATGTCATAGCCACTTATCTCTAGTAGCCTAATTTTGAATTGGAAGACATAGCCTTGCATCTCCTATTTAAACTCTAGATATTTAGCTTTATTGGCCATCCTATGACCATTAGCAATAGTAATTGATAGGGTAAAGGCTTTAACAGTCTTCACTTGTACTTTTTTTGGATACTTTTACATCTAAAAAGCTATGTTTGCTTCTTGTATCCACCAAAATGCCACTGATTTACTGCCAACAGTGTATTGATTCGAAGAGTATTGGTGGATGAGCTACCGTCAAGTGCATGCATAGAAATTTCCCCTTCGTAGGTGTTTTCTTCTTCCACAGACAAGTCCTCTTCTTCCTTTATAGGTATTAATTCAGAAGTTCCTTTAATGGTTAGAAGCTATTTGTTTTTACACATGTGGCTTGGGAAGTATCTATCTCCACATTTAAAGCACTGTCCTAGTTGTCTTCTAAACTCAGGGGCAATTGCAAAAGGTTTAGGTTTAAATTGGTCAGTAGGGTTTGGAGGGTTAAAAGCATGTTTGAGTGCTTCTGGAGTATAGGATTAGAGAATTGAGTTAAAGCTGGTTTAGGTTTTTGGTTAAAGTTTAGAGAAAGTTGTTTATAGGTAAAATTAGTAGGTTTATAGGTTGGATTAAGAGTAGGCTTATATTGATGGCTGTGTTTCTTTAGAATAGCTTAATGCACCTTTCTTGTAGCCTTTCTTGCTCAAAGGCTTGGGATAGTGTAACAGGTTTAAGCATCTTAACTATTAGACTCAAATCTTTATTCAGACCACTAATAAAGCTAGATATGAAATAGGGTTTGGTTAATCTAAGATTATATTTGATCATTGATGACTTAAGCTCTTCGAACTTCTCTTGTAGCAAGAAACAATAGTTTTGTTGGTGCAATTTATTGAATTCTTCCACTATTTCAAAATGGCTAAGCTCCCCAAACCTCCTACGGATTTCCTCAGCAAAATACTCCCAAGTAACCCTTCCTTCTTGTTGACATTGCCAACCTTGAAGCCAATTATCTGGCTTAGTGTCAAAGAATAATTTTGCCAATTCTACTTTTTATTCCTCTGGTACGCCATATATTCTAAAATACTTTTGGCATTTCCTAACCCAATTTCTAGGGTTGGTTCCATCAAAATATGGTAGATCCAACTCAATCCAACTCCCATTCCAGTGAGTACTTGCCCCCTCTATTACTATTATGCATATTACTACTTTCACCTACTTCTTTGACTCTACGTATATGCAAAAGCCCTTTTCCAGCCCCTAAATTCATTGCCGTAGTAGTTGTATATTGTTCAACATGCACATGAGGACTAGAGAAAGAGGGTTGTACCTGATTCTGTGTAATGGTTCTAGAAGTACTTACTAACGTTGGTGAATTAACCACTTCTTTAGCAAGACCTTCCTTATTTGGTACTTTTGCAAGAGCCTTCCCTTTTTGTAACATCTTTACAGATTCCATTAATTGAGCCATATGTTCTAATACCTTTTCTTCCAGTTCATCATGAGAACTTTGACTCACAATATGAGCATTCTTTAATTCATTAATAGAGGCAGAAATTTGCTAGTTTGCTTTAGTTATTGATTGAATTGAACTTCTAAGATCTTCAATTTTAAGATCAAGCATCTGAACCTGATCCTCCAAGACTTGAATTATGTCTGTGTTAGTAACCCTTGTTTTCTATTTTTTCAAAGTTACATTTGCAACCTCAAGAACTTGTTACTGCTCTGATACCACAATGTTATGGTTTAATTCCATAACTTCTATCTCCTAAGCAACTCAAGAGAAAGAAATGATTAGATCAAAATGGAAGACTAAGAAGATAGAAGATGCAGAGAATGAGTAGAGAAGAAGAAGTCGAGAGGAGAGAGAGAGAGAGATAAAGAGAAAGATGAGAGAATAACAGATTGTATAGAATTGACAAATGAATACTCACATATTTCATAATTACATTCTTATTTATCTAATTATGTTGCCTATCAATGCCAGCTAAGCAAAATAGTTATAACTACCTAGATAACAGCTTTGTTAACTAACTAGCTAACAACTCATATAATTGACTTGCTTAACCGTTTATTTAACAAGACAATTAATTGCCTTTTATTCCTTGAATGACTTACTATTGACTTATTAATAGTCTATGCTAGTACCATAACAACTCGAGCTCGAGTTCGGCTTATTTTGAAATTCATTTATGGCTAATCAGAATATTCAACTTCTTAAATATTCATTTCTAATAAAATAACTGTAGCAAAAAATAATTAAAACTAACATAAAAGTAAAAGCATCTAATTAGTAAAAAAAAATATAATCATTAAATGGAGCACTATATGTATATCAAAGATATTAACTAATAAAAAATATATTTTTAAAAATTAGAATACTAAATTATATAATACTAACAAAATCTTAATCTAAAACTCTATTAGATTTTAAAAAAATATAATTACAATTATATAATACTTATTTAAGAATTATTTATCTTTTTAAAAATGTAATGTAGTATTAATTTTGGAAAAAAGAATAATTATATATCAAACTATTTATCTATATATTTTATATATGTATACTACTCAACTATCAATTAAAATGTATATACAATTTGTTTTCTTTTTAAAAATATTTAAAGTAAATATATAATAAAATTAAAAAATGTGTATTTTAGTCAAATTGAATTATTAAAAAGATTATAGGAGTGTTAAAATTGTTAGGCAAATGATAATAATAATAATCTAATTGTTTGTAAGCCTATTAATCGAGTTATTCGCTAGTATGTTTACGAGTTTAATCGAGTCGAATTTGAGCAAATTTAGCTTTAAAGTAAGATTCAACCATGACTTATTTATAAAATAAATCGAACGTGAACGAATTTTTATCAAGTCGAACATCAAACCACTAGCGAATAGTTTGATTCATTTATACCTTTAACCCTTTACCTGTCTCAAGCTCATATAAAGAAATTAATTCTACAATTTTTATAGCTTGGGTATCTCTCAATTGATCATGTCGTTTGCAAGAAGAACTCACCAATTAATCATAAGATTCAAGTATGAGAAAAATTGAGAGATGGTTAACTTCCTTAGATGCTGCAACTATGTAAGTTGTAAGTGATAAGCAAAGGAATGAACATAATAAGCATTATGACATGAACGATTAGATGGCTTAATGAAAAAAAAAAAAACATGGAAGACAAAATGCATTATTCGTAGTTGAAGGATATTCCAACTAATTTGGGAATAATGTGTACCAAGAAGGAAGAAATCGACTACTATTTTTATCTACATGCATTGACAAGCTCAAAAGAATAGGTTAATAAGGTCTGAATTAGAGATATGGACGATGAAATGCATTGCTTTCATTAACTGGATAATCCTATATAGATTTCCTTTTTCCATATCACACTCTAAAGATGATATATTGAATTTTTTGTATTCAATTCTTGGATTTTTTTTATAGGGCAAGATTCCAAAGGAATACTTTCCTCGTTGGGAGTAGATAATTCCGTAGGAGGAGTTTGAACATTAGATATTGAAGATATTTCAACCCTATATTGAGAAAACTTTTTCTTGAACAAAAAGAAAAAGAAAAATCAATTGTCATATTGATCATAATTAACCTAAATCATCACCTTTATGAATATAACAAAGAAAAAAATAGAGGTAATGTATTGCATAAATTTTATAAACATTATTTAATTTATTTTCCCTTTCACATAAAAAATATTATTTAATTTATTATTCTTTTTTGTTAAATTATCTGATATCCAAAAATTCATTCGACTTTGATTAATTACATAAATTTTATAAACATTATTTAATTTATTATGATAGCTCTTATAAATCTTAAAAAAAATCAATAATCATTGTTTATATTACAAATTACAGTAGTTTTATTTACTTTATAAAACAAATTAAAGATTTGAATTAACAAAAAGACAAAAATTATAATTAAGTATCAAATATTAATCAATTAACAAAATCCACTCTAATTTTAATAATAATTCTAACAATTAAAAAGGAACATATAATATTTTTTATCTATCAAAATATAAAAGATGAAATTAAATATCCAATAACAAAGAATTTTGATTGTGCAAAGAATACAATATGAGTGGGTTTTTCAATCTTGAGTTGAAATTGCTGAAGAAAATTTTGCCAAATTGCTATGCTTACAGCTTTATGGAAATTTTCTCTGTCCCTACTCCCCACAAACAAACTTTGATTTGCTCCAGCCGCCCTGCATTTGCGTCTTTTTCTCCATTTTTTTTTATATTTATAAACTTATTAGTTATAGAATTGTGCCACTGATTTGGACTCCTGGTCTGCCAAGATATCAACATTCAAGTTGGATTTCCTTTTTTATTTTTTCCTTTTATTGTTTTATATACTCATAATGGCTGTAGGGCTAATCTTTTCTTTTTGGCCCAATATTTAAGGCCTATTAGCTTCAAATATGCTGATTTTTTTTTTTAAATAAATTATTGTAATTCAAATTTCTAAAATTATTTACAATTGTATTCTTTGATCAAAATTGCACATTTAAACTTTTTTCTTTTCTAGTGACATATAATATGAATTAAAAATATAAAAAATTTATTAATATTTAATTATTCATATTTAATTTAATTAATAAATTTATTTCTCATTTTTTAAGAAATAAATTAATTGGTCCTTTACATTAATTTTGTTAACAAAATCCTCATTCTGTTTAAAATAATTAAATTTTTTCATTAAGTGAATACAAAAGATCAAAATATCCTTATATATATTATGTAGTTATAAAAACTATTATATATTATTGTCTCTCATTTTTTATTTATTTTTTAATAAAAACTCAAATAACTTTTTTGAATTTTTCACTTTTTTCTGAAAATAAAAAAATTATTCTACATATTTTAAATAATAAAAAATATATTTTTATTATAAGTATCAAAACAATTCTACACTAATAAAAAAAAATATAACGCGTTTCATTTTAATTATTTTGAAATGCATATATACTTTTTTACTTAAAAATGTAATTTTTATATATTAAATATCTAAATAATTTCTAAATTTTTTAAAAGAAAGTCATATCTCAGTGAACTAAAAGAATATTATCTTAATTATATACCAAAATTAATTTTGAATTTAATTAGACAAACAACAAAAAAATTATTGATGAATTTGAATTTTTGTTTTACTTATAATTAAGGGTATTTTAGTACTTTACTATTAAATCTGTCCTTGATTGCTAGAAATTATTTTCAATAATAATAAAGAATTATTTTGTTAGCAAAAATAAATGTGTAGGACCATTTAATTCATTTTTAAAAAATAAAGAATAAATTGATTAATAAAATTAAATATGAGAACTAAATAATAATATATCATTTATATTTTTAATCTATGTCATATGAAATGAGAAAAAGTTCATAGAAGTAATTTTGACCAAAAAGTATAACTGTGAACAACTTTAAAAATTTGGATTATAATTATATAATTTCAAAGGATAGTGTAGAATTATAAAAAAGCGAAAAGTTTAAAATACTTTACGCCAATAGGCTTTATTATTATTATAAACAAATGAATTTAAATTATAAATGTGCTAATTAAATATTTAGATTTATTAAAATTACTAAAATAATTTTTTTTACTAATTTAATGAAAATTCAACTTCAAACTATAACAATATAGATAACAATATATATATATATATA
>CANXYC010595022.1:0-26036 GCA_948193065.1 Aleurites moluccanus | reverse complement strand
TTTCTAAATGGGGATACAGTGAGTGCAAAGTGGCTGAGACACCATATGACCCTACTAAAAGACTAAGCCCTAATGAAGGAGCTAGTGTGAATCAGTTGGATTATTCCAAACTGATTGGTAGTCTCATGTATGCAATGACTTGCACTATACCAAACATAGCCTTTACAGTTGGCATGCTGAGTCGTTTCACTAGTAATCCTAGTCAAGAGCATTGGAATGCCTTAATGAGGCTAATGAGATATCTTAAGGGTACTCTCAATTATGCTATATACTATAAAGGACATCCTCCTATCTTGGAAGGTTTTTCTGATGCATCATAGTGCTCAGAATTTGGAGACAGTAAATCTACTAGTGGTTATGTTTTTACACTGGGTGGAGCAGCTGTGGCATGGAAATCCAAAAGACAGACTTATATTGTTTTGTCGTCTATGGAATCAGAACTATCAGGTCTAGGTTCGGCAGGAGGAGAAGCAGAATGGATAAGAGATCTGATTCTGGATATTCCATTAACTTGTCTAAAGATTAATTCTTTAAGTTTGTTCTGTGATAATCAAGCTACAGTTTCAGTAGTGAAAAACTCACTCTTTAATGGTAAGAGGAGGCATATTAGGCTGAAACATGCAACGCTGAATTATATAATAGAACAAGGTATTATCACTTTGGTTGATGTGCGATCAAAGGATAATATTGCAGATACACTCACAAAAGGTTTGAACAAAGAACGAATATTCAAAATTGTGGGGGAAATGGGGTTAATAGCTATATGAGACAAGCATTAACCTACATCTGTGTTATTTTGAATTTTCGAATCTCCTTTTGGTGATTAAGATAAGCACTTGATAATGTTTTGATACTTACAGTTGTCAATATATCATTCCACATTTGATAATATATCCTTTTGGGGCGAATTGTCTCATTCCACATTTGATGAGATAATTTATTTCTATTTGGATGTTCTATCCTGAGCGGTTGTACCATTCCATACTTGATGATACAGCTTAACTAGATTTGAACTTAGCAGTTGTAACATTCCACATAAAAACATGAAATGGTTCTTTTGGAAAAGAAACTGTTTAGGTCTTGTTCTTATAAAGAAACTTGACATTGATGCTTATTGGTTTTGATATTGATACATACTATTATTGACATTAATGTATTGTTGGTATTGATGCTTAATTGACATTAATATATTATTATTTTTAGTCATTGTGGTATTGTGCTAAGTTCTTTTGGATGAACTAGACACTTTAAAGAGTTATACAAATGATTGAATTCATATGAAATTCATATTTGCTAACTTACAGGAAATGACGAAAATAAAGAAACAGAGCTGAATTGGACTTCTGATGAGGATGATTTACTTGATGAATAATTCCTCTATAGATCTGGACTGTGGGGGACTATTATATTTCTTTCAGTTGAATAAATAGTTCACTTACAAGTTAAAATGCCCATGTTGATTGAGTTGAGTTAAATTTCTAAAACTCTATGTTGGTATACTTATTATTTATATATATTTAATTTATTTGCATCAATTTAGTTTATTTCTAAAATTGGTAGTGTGCTTAAAGAATTCATATTTTGAGTAATAAATCTTTTGTGATATAATGATTCAATATTTTATTTTGAACATTTTATTATCTATCTATTGAAAAGTGTTATATGTAAAATATAGGAGGAGATTATTGGGTATATTAATAACCCTAATATATGTTCTAATATAAGTTCTAATAGATAAAGGATCTTTGTAAGTGGGCTTAATGGGCAAGAGCCCATTAACTGGTTTAACCCTAGTGTAAACCTATATATATACTAGTTGGGGACAGCATGCTAAGTATTTCAAACTAAATACCTAGGGTGTAATGCTTCAAGCAATTGCATATTGCTTGACCTAAAACTCTAACAAAAAATATATAAATTAACTTTGAGAAAAAAAATCTTAAACTTGGTTATTAACATTAATATCAAATTCTCAATCTTCATGAAAATAATAGAAATTAGTAAATTTACTAATTAAATTCTATAGTAAATTTACTAATTAAATTGTTACATTTATTCGTCTTAGTATTTCTACTTGTCATTATAAAATAATTAAAAATAAGAATTAGAATAATTAAGAATTAAGAATAAGAATTAAAAAATATTAATGAGATAATAAAAATTAATTAATTAAGAATTGTGATGCTAATTGAAATACTAAAATTAAGAAATAATTGAGTATAAGTTAAAATTTTGAGGAAAAAAAAAGGCTATAAAAGTATTAAATCGAATTTATTGAACATTTAGTTTAACTTACATTTTGAATAAGTCTATATTCTAATAAAAATAAAAATAAATAAACGAGAATGGATGATATAATGCATTTGAATATTAATTTTAAATATATGGATTTGTTTAAAGGAAAATCAATATAAAATTAGTTTATAAATTAATTTTATTAATAAATATGATAGCTATATATTAAATATATGATTTATTTACAATATCAAATAATTCTAATTAAGTTTAAATTAAATTATTTTTATAGCATTACTTCTATTTCTTAAAAAGAATAGTATATGAAAAAATTATTAAAATTATTTGACAAATCTTTATTTTTTCCTATTTGGAATCAAACGGTTTTGGTTTTGGTTCAAAATTTATTAGAACTGTAATTGAACTTTACAGCTACGGTTCAATTTTGATTTAATATAGTTTTAATTTTGATCGGTTTAATTTTCAATTTTAATCGATTCAATTTCGAGTTTAAACCGAATCGTGATGAAGCCCTATTTTAAGGTATATATTTTCTTATTAAGAAAAAAATAATTCAATACTGCAATCATCATAATTTTTTTTTCTTTTTTTTTTAAGCATATCATATATATTACTACCAGTTAGTAAGTATGATGTTTAGAATATATAAGTTGTTAAATAAATTTCTTTCTTTTTTAATTCGGTTTCAACTGAGATTTGAACTCCCAAGATCTTTGATTTGGAACTCATTGCATAACTAGAATCAGACTTATTGTAATTAATTTTTTTTAATAGTATCAGAATTATTTTTAAAATTATGAAATTTCAAATTCAAGCTTCAGATGGAATTAAATTAATTTTAATAAAAAAATTATAATTATATCAGATTATATACAACCTAAAGATCAATTTTTCTAGAATTTTTTTATATAAATTATAATATTAGCTGCAAGATAATTCTAACAACATAAGACACATCGTTGAGTAATGATAAAATTTGAATTTTTATATTTATTTCGATGATTAAAATCATAAATTCACTATGGTTGAATATTAATTAACATTTACTAATACTCAATTACATATCTCATCCCGTCAGCTGATAAAATTAATTTATAATTTTTCTTATAAATTGGGTTTACCTAAGTTTAAATAAATATAATTCTTTTAAAATTACAAATTAAAGCTATTATTTTCTTTTATTTATCAATCCCCTAACTTTGTTTAGATTTAGTGTATTTTTAGTTATAAATTTTTTTAAAAAATTAATAAGTAAAAAAATTTTAATCAATATGATTTTCATGTTTATAATTTTTTTTCCATTAAAAAGATATTCATATTTATTTTATTCGAAATGTTATTATGTCATTAGATTAATATGTAAATAAAATATAGACAAAACTTACTCGTACGTCAGTTTATTGATTTAAGGTAACTCTTGGTAAAGTTGAGAAAAAAAAATCCCAACATCCCATCCCCAAATTTATATATAAAGACTATAAGTTCCCCTTGGTGTAACAAATATAATTAATATTATTATTATCATTTTTTTTAAATTATTATCATTCAAATAATTAGTAAATGAACACAAAATATTTATAATCTAGAGATTATAAGAAAAGAAGAAAAGAAATTGTATTTATTAACTTATATTTTTCCACACTAAATTTGCTGTATACATTTCTATTTATACAAAGGCTATTGGAATGCCTACAATTATTATAAGAGATTGATGCGGGAGAGTTTTGGAGATTTTATTGCTGAAATTCTTGTCTCTTTTGATCACTTCTGATTTCAAATCCTGAGATGGAGAGAGATCTTTTTTTATTCCCCTCAAAGATATAACTCTGAGTTTGAATGTAAGGCACTGTGTTAAAGTAGAGATTCAGGAGTATTTAGATACTCAATTATAAAATTTAATTATCGTTTAAAAATATATATATCGATAATTGATAAATTATTAAGTATTTGAATAAATATCAATTGTCAATTTATTTTCTTAAAATCGATAAAATATAATAATAGGTAGGAATTATGATTATGAATTAAAAATTTTATAAAATAAAATAAAAATTATTTTTATTCTAAATTCATAAATTACCAATTGTTGATTCAACCACCTCCTTAATAAAATATGCAGGCAAGTTGAGCTTTCGAAGTTACATATTGAGTAATCAAATTACTGCAACATCAATGAGTATTTGGTTGGTGACACTCAGCAATTTTCATAATTAGAAGATTTTAAATTCAAATTCTATTTAAAACTAAATTTATCAAAAATAAAATAAAAAATTCAAAAGCAATTTTTTCATAGACAAAGTAATAATAGTTTACGAGAATAAAAACATTTTTGTTTTCCAAACTCTCATGGCTTCATCTATTTTAAATTTTTATTTAAAAGCACATTAAAAATATATAAAAAATAAATATATTGCATGCTTCCTACGTGTAAATAAGAATTTTTCTATATATCTTATAACATCCAAATGAGTTGAAAATGAAAATGCTTTTTTTTTTTTTTTTTGTAAGGAAAAATACACATCCTTTTCTCTTCATTTTCAATGTGGAATAAGTTTCATGTCTTCAACAACTCTTTTTTATACTTACTATGATGCTAAGTTTGTCAATTCAAAATTTTTTTAATTTAATATTTTATTTTTCATGATAAAGATTTTACAGTACTTGACAAATATTTTATAATATATAATTAATTTTTTTATCATATTTATCATTAAAAATATAAATTATGATAATATAAAATTAATTGATAATATGGGTAAAAATGGATAAAATATTGAGATTTGTGTGCCATATTATTTATAAAGATGAGCGATTGAATTTTAATGATAGAGGTGAGTGGGGATTTCATGTCTTGTCTAAGGCAGATCCCTGCCTCGTTTAAAAGTCAATTTCTCTACCAAAAAAATATATATATCAATTTAGGGTGCTACAAGATGACGCAGTGGATATATAAGAGTTTAAAGAAAAAACCTCTAATATAGGGTAAAACTTTGTTTATAAAACTGAAAGTTTTCTCAGATTGATAAATTAGAGACGTAAATATGTCTTAGACATAGCAAAATATACCCAAAACGAAAATATAAAATTATTTAGTTCAAACTCTAAGCGACCCAAAAATAATTTAAATGATTGATTTTAGTGTTTCAAATAAATTCATTCGGACTTGTTAGAATGAAAAGGTTATAAGGCTCAAAAATTAATAATTTTCATATAAAATAGGTTTCTTAATTTATTCCGAATTAAAAATTACGGTTCATTATCACTACCAATAAAAACTCACTATTTATACTTTCCTTTAAATTTCTGCTTATAATCCAAATCATCCAGGAACATATTGCAGACATTCTCCACATCAAAAGGCCTTCTAAATCTCATGGTCCTCAAAAAAATTCAAGAGTATAAAAAATAGTCTAGATAAAAAAAAAATTCAATTTTTATTTTTGTAGATATAAAAATTATTATATTTACTTAAAGAATAGATATAAAAATTATTATATTTACTTAAAGAACTAAACCTTTATTTTATCTACTTAAGTTTTTCGTCATATAGTTATCCTGAAAAAAAAAAAAAGGTTTGGGATGAAATAGATAAAAAATTATTAGGTGAAATTAGACTATCACATCACATTGTAAATATTTTAATATGTTAAATTATTATTAATTGGTTCACATCCTAATTAGTTAGGTTCATTTAAGAATTTCTCGAAACAAAGTTTAAGCCGTGAGATAAACCATGAGTTACTGAATGTTCCATCAATTTAGTTTACGGGTCAGGATGACATTATTTTTATAAAAAAATGGATTTTTAACCTACAAATAAAATTATTGCATAAATGGATAAAGTTTCAAATATAAAGTTATTTAAAAGTACAAATAATTATTATTTATTGATCCAATAAAATATTCTTTATTTTTTATCTAGAGTCATTTTATTTTTATTAAAACAATATCAAAATGACCTTAATTCAGTAATTGCGAGTGAAGTTGCATAAAATTTAATAAGAAAGTTACGAACCAAACCTAAAATAAAATTAAGCATATTGAGACATAGTATTATAATAAGTGTATATTTTTTTAAATAATAGACTCATAATCGATTTTTCCTCTCTAATAATATTAAAAAAAAAAAAGATTAGACTAATAACTAGACTATCAATATTGTTTAAGTAGGAAACAAAATAAATGTGGATGTATGTATGTGCAAATCTTTAAGTGTCTTTCCTAAACTCCTTTTATCTTAAGATATGAGATGCTTTTAACAAGGCAAAATTTGAAAGAAATTAAATGATCTATGTTACAATCTTAGGGCATGAAAAATACTAGTGCTGTGGTTGGACCCATTGGCGTGGTTTTGTATAAACAACTATATTAATAATTGTAGGAAAATTTACTACACTAATCACATATATATATGTGTTACAGTAACATCAAATATGCGAATCTCCCACCCACGCTAAAAGAAAAAAATAAAGAAAATCAAATACATGTTGAGCATACATTTAAATATTTATTTTAAAACATCATTTTCAATTTCAATGTTAAATAAATTTTTACATAGTATATTATATAGAATAAGTCTTTCTTATAATTGATGTATATATAATAATAAGAATATATATACTAAAAAAGAATATCAATGTATTTTTACTGAAAAAATTAACATACAAATCATATATTATCATATATATAATACTTACTCCAATGACGTATTCTTATATTAATAATTAATAAGATATTTTAAATTATGATTTTTTTAACTATCTTAAAAGTAATAATTAAGAGCATTTATTTTAAATAAAATCTAATTATAAAATAGTTAATTTAAATAAATATAATTAAATTAATTTAAAAATTAGTTGAATGAGAAAAAATATAATTTTAATAAAGTTGCATTTAGTTATAATCACAACCATAAAACTATAGATTAAAATTTTCACATTTTATTTATTTAATTTATTTTTATATTTATTTATTTATTTAACTCTATCTAAATTGTTATTGTTTAATTAATGTAATCATTAGAAAAATTGTTTAACTAATATATATGACTCTTATATCCATATTTTTTAATAAAAAAATATCAATACATATCCATATATTTTCTTTGTTTAGATATTCTTATCACTTAGCATATTCATTTAGTGGGTGTTTAGTATACAATTGTTAGCTTTTTGATTTTCAATAATTTCATTAAATTTTGTCTGGTTAATGATAATTATTAGTTATTAGGTAGTCAAATAGTTGTTATTTATTAAAACTTTAATTTATAACTTTTTTGAAAAAGTTCATATTTATTTATTCAAATTCAATTACTCTGGCGTTCTTACATTTTTTCAAATTATACTAAATCATTCTTATATTTCTAAAATTATACTAAAATATTTTTTGCATTTTACTATAATCAAAATTACATGATGTTTAATTTTTCCCCCTTTCATTCAATTTGGTTCTGATTTCTTGAGTCCTTTTTATCAAGGACACAAAAATACTAATATTATAACTCCTGAATTTCAAGAACAATAAATAATTTTTCTTATTAGAGAAGAATTTATAAAGTTTAATCAAGAAAAAACTTTTAGGATTTGTAACATATATGTGAAACTTTATTTGAGAATTAGATTCAAATTGGGTAAATTCAAAACTAGTAAATTCAAGTTAAGAATTGAGTGTGACGTAAAAATTTATTTTAACAATACAAATGAGAAAGTAGCTGGTAATGAGATTATTAGATGCGATTTGGATTAGATGAAAAAATGCAGAGACGTTTTAGTATAATTTTAGAAATATAGGGACGATTTAGTATAATTTAAAAAATGTAGAGACATCAAAATAATTAATCCTATTCAAGTTGACTTTTTGGCTTTGACTAACGAAAAAAGGAGAAAATTGAACGGAATAATTTCATTGTTTAACAGAAGTAAAATGTATGGACGTTTTAGTATAATTTTAAAAATATATTGAAGATTTAGTATAATTTAAAAAAAAATATAGAGATGTTAGAATAATTAACCCAAGTAAAAAATTTGTGGAAAGAATTATAAAATATATTTAATGTTGTCCCAATGAGTGCAGGAGAGAAATTGTGGAGCGCAAATAGCAATAACAAATAATTGTAAGTGATATACACACAAATCAAATCTTAAGCCATTCACTTGCCCTTAAACCTCCCACCTAATGCACAAAAAGCCAATATCAAAGAAAGAGAGAAAAAGAAAGCATGAAAAAGTACAAAAACAAACTAACCATGCTTTTCACATTTTAATTTTCTTTTCATTTTGGAGCACTATAGATTCATGTGTGTATGTAAAGGCAATAAAAGAAAAGAACGATTCAAAGAGAAGATGAAAGGCCATTTTATTAGATTAATTATTAAATATACACATATATATAGCAAAAAAAACTAAAAAAAAAAAAGAAATTATTAGATATAATGAAAATATGCTTTTCCTACTTCCATTAGGGTAAATTTATATGTGATTGGAGTTAAAATATATTCATATATATTGATTTTGATGTGAATAGAATGAATTTATTATTGACCAACTTAATAATTTCTCTAAAAAAACACAATCTTTCTTTTTTCTGTTTTCCCTTCCCACACGCTACTTGTTTCTTCCTTTTTATTTTTAATTTTCTTATAATATCTTTCACTTCTTTCCAGGAAAGAAACAAAATCTCACCAAAGAAGCAAGAACTACAAGGAGATTAACAATTGGACAAACTTGTGGTGGCAATACTAGGCAGGCTTTATTTAATTACTGTAACTTTCACAGCTTATTCTTAGGTATAGTATTTTGAAAAAAAGGATACAAATTAAGGTACAGAAACATGAATGTGACTCACTCTTCAATCTCTGTCTAAAATATACATAGATAAGTAACCATACGTTGTACTATATCAACGTACTAGCTTGGATTGCTTTGAAGAGGGTACGACTTTCCTCGAAGCACCCTAGATATGACTCAAATGCAAGTGATGATAATAGAATATGCAAGTTTCAATCTACTACAGTATTACGAATCTTAGAGCATCTTGTTCAGGGAACAGAGTTCTGTGAACGTGGGGCTTTTGAAAAGCAACCATCTTCACCACAAATAGTATAACTTGATAGATGTATTGTCTCTGTCTTTGATTGTTTATTCAGCAACATGTATTCACCTATTCTATTGATTCTTGAATTTTTTGCTGTATTGTCTTTATCATAACCATTCATATACAAACATATATGCAATCATTGCCCCACGTGGGTCCTTACAATTTTTTTTTAATCTAATCGGCTAATGAGTAAAAATTTAGATCACTCTACATTCGACTTGCAGCTTGTTCAAGAAAGCAAATACCTTACATTATTTTTTTATTCTAAACTTTGGTATCATTGTCCTGTATAATGAGTTAATTTGCCATGCAAATTAATTAATTATATTATGTTGTATTGTATTGTATTGACAGGCAAACCATTGACAGAAAGCTGCTGGTTCCAGGAAGCTACGGACGTGTCTAACTACTCGATCGAGACATTGTATATACATTATTATGTACAATATTAAGACAAAATATTAATTGAGAAGGATACATAGACAATAAAGCCAAAATTTAGACATGTGATCAACATTCATTACTATATGTAATAAATTAACACAACCAATAGTAGTAGTTAATTAAGTTTAAGGACCACAAATATATTTATTTAACTATGCTCTTCATGCAATCATTGTCTTCTTATTCAGGCCTGCAGGAAACGCACGTACAATACAAAGAAAAATAAGAATAATAAAACTCTTTGTTAGGAAAGGGTTGTTGGGATGATTGTGGTTGAGCTTCTAAGATGACTAAAAATGGCTGTACATTTTAATTAGATGGTCCATTTATTTATGTCTCACATACTCTATTCACATGCTTACAAAATATATGTAAAATAAGGGTGTCGGTGTCGGAGCTTATTCATGAATGTAAGGTTGAGTGCCAATTACCCTCTAATTTAATGACATCGAAGTTATTTCTAAAACTGAGAGGTCTTAAGTTCAAGTGATATTACATACTAAATTTACCAAAAAAAAAAAAGTTAATGTAAAGTTCTTGTTTGATGCAAGGTATGTTTTAATGAGCAGTTAAAATTTAATTTTTGTTGTTTGAATTCCTAAATTAGTCTGAAATATTTGATAAACTCAATTTTTAGATTAGCATTTTAAATTTTAATTATAATTAGTAATTTAAAATTATAATTAAAATGTTCAATGCTGAAATTTCTAGTTGTTAACTTTTGACTCTTCAGCTTCTTTCTGCCAATTGCTAGCTGCTAAAGGCCTTTTACCATTAGCTACCGCAATATTTAACTAGCAAATGTTGGACCAAAGGTAATTGTGGATAGCTAATAACTGATATTTAGGGGCTGTTTGGTTAGCTAATTAAATATTTTTAATTGTCGATTATCAATATGCGCGTCGCTAATTGAAAAATTTTATATTCTTTGGTTGGCCAATTAAAAATTTCGATTATGATAAAATTTATTTTCAATCGATAAATCTTATAAGCTGCTTTTAGTGATTGGCGATTTATCAATCGCACATTTAGTAATCGCTCTACCAAATACCCCTTTACTAATAATAGGTGCATGGTAATTGTTACTAATAACAAGTAACTCATATACATAATCAATAAATAAAATTTTGTTAGTTGTTATTTAAAGGTTAAATGACAAACAAGTAATATAATTTATTTTTAATATATAACCATGTATCTTGATTATTTCTTAGAGAAAATAATAAGTGGATATTTGGTTTAACTATTAAGAGCAAATGATAGCTTATTAAATTTAAATTATGTTACTTCAACAAAATAAATTATTAGTAATATTTTTTCAAATTAATTTTTAATATAACTATAATAATAATAAATAATATTAAAATATTATAAACAATATTTGTAATCATATTCATCCTTAGAGAAAAAAATCTGTAATAATATAATAAAATAAATAGTTACAATTTTAATTTTACCTGCTAGTTTCATTATTCTTGCAATTTATATTACAAATTAAAAAAAAAAATAACAAAATTACATTATAATATATTAAAACAAATATTATTTTAATTATTATTTAATATTTCAACAATAATACCTAGCAAAATTTTATCAAACTGTCATATCTACTCACTATCTATAAAATCTATTAGCTACTTGTAACAGCTAAATCAAACAAGTTTGTAATATATATATATATAATGATTTTTATTCTAAACATGATTATACTAATTTTACAATTATTTTTCCTTTTGAATGAATATAATAATTTTATAATTATTTATTATTTTTAATGAATTATAATTACAATATTCATAAAAATTAATTTGAAAAAAAAATATTAAAAAGAGTTATAGAATGGTCCAAATCTTATTTGAATTTAAATCAATTATCAATTAGGAAAAAACTTCAAAATGAAGTTTTTGAAATTAATAGCTATCTAAGATTTGAATAGCCACCATATGTTGTTTTATATTTTATAGTAAACATATTGATATGTTATAAGCCAAAAACTTTAATTAACTCTTCTATCACTTAAACCAAACATTCTCTAGATGTTGCAGAGAGAGAAATTAAAAATAATAATAATAATAACAAATAATGGTCAAAATTAAGAAACTTCTCAAGGAAATATCCCAACAGCAAATTCTTGCAAAGTTCCAATCTTTACAGAGAAAATGTCCAAATTAAATCTCTACAAATAGAAGAGATTGTGAGTATTTAGAGTTTTTTGTTTTTTTGTCAATATATTAAGAGATTTTGCAGAAGAGCTAATAATTAAATTCTCCAGGACAAATAAATTGGACCGCAATGAAATTAATTGTGAAACAAACAGAAGTCATGTACCAAAAATAAAAGAGTCATAGCCTCTCATATATCCATGAGCAACAGAATCAGATATAGTACTCTTTGTCTTCATTTCAATAAATTGGATTTACTGAATTTTCTATATATACAAAAAAAATTGATTCATTCATAAATATATATTACACGTCAACAAAAATTATATATATATATATTCAAAAATCTAAACCCTTTTTTCTTTGGGAAGAATTGATACTTTAAAGTTTTGTAATTAGTAGCCATAAATAATTCAAAATGTTGGTTTAGCGGTATAAGACCAGTTGAATTTTTGAATAAGAAAATTCATAATGGAACGTCTCATATCTGAATTTTCACTAGATTAAATTTTTTTTATATATTTTATATTTGGGATGAATGTACTGTCTTCACCAATAAATTTTATCTAATAGCACTGAAAATATATAAAAAATTATGATAAGATTTCAAATTGAAAATGAGAAATCGATCATAAATCTATTATTTAAAAAAATATTCACTTATCATTTGATTATATCTCGGTGTATATATTTCTAATTTAAAATTCAAGCTAAAAGAGATTTTGCTTCATTGACAAAAGATTGCTCATTTTTAATTTGTTTTAACATTAAAGAAAGATTTTCATAACTTGGGATATTTAAATTCTGACAATTTTTTTGACTATTAAGATAACTTGATCATAGCCTTTAATTGAATAAGAAATACAAAAATGTGTAAAAGCTGACTTCATATATTCATAAATTTCAAACATAAGAGAAAATTTTCATAGTGAAAAATAACAAATTAATAATATTTAAAATGAAGATCTAGACCAATTATTGGTAATGAATTATGGAAACAACGGCCATATTAATACAAAGAGCATTGTCTATATTGGAATCAGGTACTAGTTTAACATTTTCTCGCCCATGCATGATCATGCCAAATCAACTCTTTATAAAAATGCCAAAAACCTTATGTATCAATCTATTGAAAAGTATCGAGTTCGAGTTCGAGTTCTCTCTTTTCAATTAAATGTACGATCTACTAAAAATAAATTTAATATCTCATAAAAAATTATTTTTTTTTTCACTGCTAACATTAACCACTAATATATGGCTACTACAAGAACTTGTCAAAAAAATCTATATAATGTAGAGGTATATTTAGGTATAACTTACTAGCAAATGTATATATAGCTTGAATGATATATGCAGTTTTGATTTCCTCTTCTCCATTGTTTAAAAATATATATATGATATGTGGATGATATCAACAAAGAGTTTTTAAACCATTTAGAGCAATAAAAGTCTAAAAAAGAGCATTGGTGAATTTTATTAATTTCTAATAATAGTCGTAACTTATGATTATAAATGAGTTATTAAACTCATTTTAAATAAATAAAAAATATCAACTTTCTAATTTTATGACGTCTCCATCTCGCCAAGTTAAGATGAACTTATTTCAAACTCCAAATACACTCATATATATCACTTTCGATCCATTTTAAGTTTGGATTCAGAATTTTGTGTTGGATTCTATTTTGTTATATTTTCTTTCCTTATATAATTTTAGGATTTATAGAACATATATGAGTCTCCACTTTATCTTAGTGAGACGACCATTAATTTACAAATCCATTTTACCCTAAATTTAGAATTTTTTCTCTTTTGGATGCTTTTGAAAATTTCACTTGAAAAATTGAATTGAATTGAATTCTATTCTATTAATAAAATTGAATTCAATTCAATTCTTATTCAATAATTGTTATAGACAATACATATATCAATATTGAATTGAATTGAATTTATTTTGTTAATTATTTATATTTATTTAATAATAATTAATAATATTAAAACTTTAAATGATTACGACATATATTATGTAATTTGATTATAAATCAAAGTTTAAATTTATTTTCTTAATTATTTATATATATTTAATTATAACTAATACTATTAAAATTTTAAAAGATTATGATATATATTTATATTATTTGATTATAAATCAAATTTTAATTTATTTAAATTTTTATATAAATGACATAATTTCTATTTAATTTCAATTTATTTCTTTTTTATACTAAAAAAAAGTTGAATTTTATAAACTAACTTATTCCAAAAAAAAAAATTGATTGAATTATTATCAAGTTTGAGTTTTCAAACAGAAGTGTAGATAAATACCGACTTATTGAATTGTTAGCACAATATAATAACTGAAGAAATTTTTAGATAAATTGAGATTATCAGGTCAATTACAAACTAACTAATTTTATTAGATAGATTAAGCGGTCTGGATCTTATGTTCTATTATATGTCTTATCTTTTATTTCATATCTTTTTTTATGCGCCATGTCATTTATAAAAGTTACCGATTGTTAAAATACTTTAAAAAATAGATGACGTGACTTATAAAAATTGTATAAAACTGAGAATGAGATATATAAAAAGATAGAGGATTGGATTGCAGAGTGAGACACTGAAAACTGATAGAACTGATACCAGAAGAGATAACTTATCAAGGTGTAGAAGGACCCAGTTTACTGATATTATGGGTACAAGTGTTCACAAAAAGACATTATGAAGTGATCTTATGTTGTATATACATGCTTCCTGGAAACACCCAATTCTATTATCAGAATTTGAAAGTGACATACAAAAGTAAATGACAAACAGGTTAATCCGGTCATTCTAAGTGTTATATTTTGTTGACCCAATTTTAACGGAGGTTGTTTTAAATCGTGAATGGATCACAATGATATCAAATGATTTGAAAATATTAAATCCAATTTTAACGGAGATTATTATAAATCGCGAATGGATCACGAAAATATTAATGATTACTTAATGGTAAAAAAAAATTACATTATGATTATTTTACCATAGAGATATTAATGATAAATAAAATTGGTGTTTGAAACAATATAAATATACATTTTGGGAAATTTAAAATTTAATTTTTAAGTATGTCGATTTACTCAGTGTTCAAAGTTTTTTTTTCATAGTGATAGAAATTTTTGTTCGAGTGTACCGGTCCTCGGAGTTGAGAGGGGTTGCTGTATATTTTTACATAACAGTCTCTCATGTGTCACATTTTAATTATTTAAAAAATTTATAAAATTTTTAAAAAATTATATTTTGATAGTATTTGATGTAATGAATTTATTGATATATTTTTTATACTAAACAAAAATCATTTGGACAGCTAAAAATGCATTAGAAATGCGTTAAATCTAGACCGTTAAATATAATACATAAAATTTCTAATGTATTTTTAATTGTCCAAATGATTTTTATTTAGTATAAAAAATTCATCAATAGATTCATTACATCAAACACTATCAAAATATAATTTTTAAAAAGTTTTATAAAATTTGTAAATAATTAAAATGAGACACATGAAAAACTGCTGTGTAAAAATATACAGCAACCCCCTCAACCCGGTCTTTGGCCACTAATTTATGGATGCTTTGCTCTAATTTACTCGGAGAATAAGCGCTTTTCGATCAATCCATTACCTTTTGATTTCTTCAGTAGAATTTATAGATATATTCTGTAAATTTCATGACATTTCGTGTGTTGTTTTTATTTTTATATTTGGTGGCTTTTCTCATCTAATTTTTTCTCAAGTTATGTATTATATATAATTATTAGGAATTTTTTTTTTGTAATGGATTCTTTTTTCATTGCAGATCTTTCAAACTTTGTATATGTATTTTATCTATATTGAAGTTTATTTTCTATTTAAAAAAATTTTAAAATTTTAAAATAAATAAAATTATAAATATTATAAGGTGCCAACTTATTTTTTTTTTTAGATTTACTACAGAATGTGTATTATCTATTATGAATATTGTCAAATAAAGATTATATAATAAAATGGAGAGATACTTTTTCTTTTCAATTCATTGATCACTTTATTTCTTAAATTATATATTCCATTACTTGTCTAAATAAGAGCATTTCGATTGATTTTTTTTTTTTTTAATTATGCTCATAAGTTTAAGAGATGAAATGTGCCCATGTTTATGTTTGATGTTAATATGATGTATTTTTTAAAATTATATTAAATCGTTGTTATATTTCTAAAATTATATTAAAATTTCTGTCTTTTTATCTAATTTTCTCTTTTTTCCAGTTAGTTAAACCAAAAAACTCAACTTAAGTAAGATTAATTACTCTCACATTTTTATATTTTTTAAATTATACTAAATCGTCCTTATATTTCTTAAATTATACTAAAATATCCTTATATTTTTCTATCTAATTCAAATCGCATATGGTAATTTCAACGACAGTCTATTTCTTATCTACACTGTTAAAATAAATTTTCAAGTCACATTCAATTCTTAGCTTGAATTTATCAGTTTTGAATTTATTTAATTTGAATCAAATTTTCAAATAAAATTTTATATCTATGTTATAAATCTTAAAAGTCTTTTTTTTATTAAATTCTGTAAGTTATTCTCCAGTAAAAAGAATCGCTTGTTATTCCTGAAATTCAAAGATCATAATACTAGTAATTTTGTGTTTCTAATAAAAAAAAAACCTCAAGAAATCAGAAATAAATTGAACAAAAAAGGAAAAATTGAACCTTTTATAATTTTGATTATAGTAAAATGCTTAAACGTTTTAGTATAATTTTAAAAATATATGAATGATTCTGTATAATTTGAAAAATATAGAGATATTAGAGTAATTAATCCTAAATATTTTAATTAAGAGTTTTGAATTTTGACTAACGAAAAAAGAAAAAAAATTAGATGACATGACTTCATTGTCTAACGAAAGTAAAATATAGAAATATTTTAATATAATTTTAAAAATGTAAAAAAGATTTAATATAATTTGAAAAAATTATAAAGACGTCAACTAATTAACCCTTGACAGAATAGTGAAATCTCGAGATGGACACATATTTCGTGCTAAGGCCCAATTTCATCTACAAGTATTTAATTTACTAATTAGGGGCATCACCAAACCAATCCAAAATGTAGGCCGGGCTCGGTCCAACTAGTCATTTAGAAGGTATCTTTCAACTATTATTTCTTGGGATTTTTTTAAAAATACCGAAAAAAAAATTATTTTTACTGTTAATTTTTTTTTTAAATATTACATACCTAAAAATATTTTTTCAAAAATACTGCATATGTAAATTTTTTTTTCAAAAATATAATATATATACTAAAAATATACTACATATATATCAAATAAATATCAAAAAACAGTAAAAAAAAAAAAACAACCGTAAAGTTAAAAAAAAATGTCCAAAAATAATATATTTATGTAATATTCTTTTTTTCTTTTTACTAATTTTTGAAACACTAGGGTATTTTTTTTTTAATTTGTAAATATTTTATATTATAATAAATTAATTATATTATCTAATACATATATAAAAAATAATACTATATATATATATATATATATTAGCCAATCGGTATTTTATATGTGTGTATATATCTCATAATATTTTATCAACCATCATAGTATTAAAAATTAAATTGTTGAATTGATTGAAGAATTATCAAAATTTTTGTAAAATAAGTCAAAGTATAATATACAATTTATTACATTAGATTACATATATCATGACAAAAAAAAATCTCATAAGTATTTATAAATAATAAGTAATTCATAATATACTAATAATAATAATAAATAAATAAATCCAAACTTTAAGGATAACTATATATACTATTAATACTCATATAATGAATAAAATATATTTAAAAAATATAGAATATTATATTTAGATTTTTAATGTGAATACATTAATTAAAGAAAATATAAAAATTACCTTATGAATCAATTCTATGTTTATAAAATCTTTTAAAATTTATAATTATAAGTAAATCTTTTCCTCTTATTTGAAAATTGATTTTTTTTTTTTATTGTAAAACTATACTAAGAAAAGTTACTCTGATTTTTCTTTCTTTTACTTAATTTTTACATAAAAAAAATTGATTATAGTAAATAATAGTTAAATTAGCATGTAGTTAAAAAATAAAACTAAATATAAGATTAAAATTGAAATATAAAAATTTAATACTATAATTCTAGTTGCTAGATAATTATAAATTTAATAAAATGTAATGTAATTATATAAAATGATGATCAATATCTAAAAATTTTAATTTAAAATATTCAGAAGAAAAAGAAATTGAAGTTCTACATTACATTAGTATAATAAATAATTAACTAAAATTATGAAAAAAAATATTAAGTTAGAATTTAGATGAAAAGAATATGTGAAATGTGATCTTATATTAATCTAATAATTATATATATATAAATTAGATTATTTAATGACTAAAAAATCTAATTTTTTTTTTTAATTTGTAATTATAACTAAATCTAATGAATATATTATTTTATCTTAATTTAGAGAGTTTATTTGCAATTACATTTATATGATCAAAATTTAAATAAAAAATTATCCTATTATATATTATATTTTTTATAATCAGTCATCACTAACTTAATTTTATTATAAATTACAGTGATTTTCTAGAAGTGTAGTGATGTTCTAGAAGCTTAGACCCACTTCAAAAACAATAATGTTGCTCAACTGTTCCTTTCACTGCAAAGTGCAAACAAAATTTTTATGTCAAAATCAATAACTAATTTGAATTTTTTTTAACATTATAAGGAAAATTAAATTTAAATTTATTATTTAAAGAAATATATATTTATAGTAAATTATATTTTAGTGTATATTAATTAATTAAAACTTATATATATATATATATATACTTCTAGAAGAGTAGTACAAGGTCCCTATCAAGGAAGATTAATCACAATTCACACATAAAAAATTAATTATGTCTCTTCATTAAAGAGGAGGAAAATAATGGAAAATAATAATAATAATAAATAAAAAAGTGGTCCATGCAAGCAAAATTATGAGAATAATAATAATCTATTAGTAATGGGCCATAAATATTTTGATAGTCAAGATGCTCCATCTACCCTTCCAAAGTTCATCCCATGTGATCCTGAAAAATTAGACATAATTTTATTATTTTATTGTGGTGAGATAAGATTGTGCTGCACATTGATTTATAGTGCTGCACATTGATTTTTTCTTTTTTAGTATATTGTATTAAATAAAGATATATGATTAAAATACCATTTAAAAATAAAATTAAGAAATTTATAAATGCATATATATTATACTATTTTAATTTTTTGAAAGATGTGTTTTTATATATCTAAATTCTAATTTTAATAAGCAAAATTAAAAAACAACATGACTGAACCAAACCTCACTACCTTCTCAAATCTTTCCTCATCCTCATCTCTTATCCATCCCAGCACAATTCCCTTTCTTTACTTATCCTTCCTGACCCTCGCAATCTCTCCCGTCCAGAAAAAATCATTAGAAAAAAAAATATGAAGCAACCATCTATAATCCTAGCCCCATCATTCTAGACCCCCTTTGCCACAAAAAAATGGTCCTCATTCTACACCTAGAGATTTTAGAAGCTATTCAGATGTAGTAAAATGTAATTCCCATGGAAAAATATTATTCACTCCAAATATTATGAACTTATAATATGAGGAATGAAATCAAAAAATTAATATTGAGTGAACTGAGAATTATAGCTTTTCATATAGGTGAGCTAAATAAAAATTAAATACTTGAAATTGTATAAAAAGATGAGTTTTGATGGACCAAATGTAAATTTTTCTATAAACTAATGATATTTTTTTGGAGTGATCCAATCCCACCTGGACATGTTGGTTCCCTGAATATGATTGTAATCATGTTGATTCTCCATGGCTTAGAAGTAGTCTAGTTGGTTGCGCTTGAAGTGACAATTCTTTTTTCTCGATACAAAACTATCAAAAAATTGAAGGTTTTAAAAATTGTATTTGTAGACTGATGTGTAGGAATTTTTTTCTTATAACCTTCCTCTCTAAGAAAGATATGCAAGATATTTTGGAAAATGGTGGAAATAAGCTCAAACCTTGGTTTGAGTTTGTAATACTATGGAAGCCAAATGACATTTACTCTAAGAGATTTATTTAGTTAAAAATAAAAGGTATACCACTTCATGCTTGGTCTATTCATTTTTTTCTCGCTCATTAGTTGTTTGTTTGGTTCTTTCATCTATCTAGATGAAGCAACATTAAAGGCAGATAGGTTCAATGTTGCAAAGGTTCTTATTTTCATCTCGCTTCAAGATCGGGTTCTTAGATCAGTCAAGGTAAACATTTCAGGCATTACATACAATATTCATGTTGAGGAAGAAGATGCTTCTATTATTTTTGGCAAATTTGAAGGCTCCAAATCTTCAATAGCCATCTCTCCTCTTTTATGCTCTTTTGATAGTGGTGTAGCTAAACATACCACTATAGATTTTGTCAATATCTTGATTATTTCCGAGATCTCTGAGAAGCATACCCATGTAGTTCCATTTGATAATCATCTTGTTTATTATCGGTGGCTCTTCTAATTGCCGAGGTGTCATTTTTTGACTCACCAAATAATAACCCACTTTGACCACTTCCTTTTCCTAAAAAATTCCTAGCATCTAATTATCTTCTCCTACCCTCCAAAAGGTGCCAGCCTATGTCAACATCACTACCTCCCTCCTTCCTTTTCTCCTTCATTTAGTTCCATCTTCCTCATTAGTAATCCCTACCCACAAATATGTGTTTCCTATCAAGGTTCTTAAGTCTCAACCCCTGTCTCTCATCAAGGCCTTACTGATTTTTTCGATGACCTATTAATTATTTTTAGTTAGTCGATACAAATGGTAAATCACACAATGAAATTTGTAATTCCCTTAAAAAAAATTGGCAAAAAAGTCTTAAGTATTTTGTGTTATCCCTCGTGTTGGCTCATCTCTACTGCCATTAGAAATAGGATAGGAACGGGAAAAAGAAAAAACCAAGGATGAATTTGGTATGTTTGTTTTTCTCATCACAAGATTGATATTGTAGTTGATGTATCCATTTTTTATAATGATATAACAAATAGGAATGACATTATTCTAGAGGCTAATAACAGTTTGGCTATTGTTCATTTTCCTCTCTAAGGCTAGTGAAACTTTGAAACTTGCATCTCAACTTGGTGTAGAATTTAACGGGACCGTAATTCTATAATTAATGAATTTCATCTTATAGAAAAATTAGATGATGAAAATTGGTCTAAACTAAATAATTAAATCAGTGCCTCTAGGAATCAAATGTATAGATGATCCGAATGATTTTCAAACCAAGTGGTGATGTGATTCAGTTTATTTCTCTCCCTCATAAATATCTTAAGCTGGAATGTCACATGTCTAGGTGCTAGATAAAATAAAAATAAAAAAATTAGTGCCTGATTAGATAAAAAAATAAGAGAGAAAACACTTTTTATCCAGGAAACAAAACTTCTTGTTGTGGAAAATATGGTGTTAAAAATTCTCTTGAGTCATCTTGATGTGAAGTGGTCTTATATTCCTTTTGCATGGTCTTCTGAAGGCCTTCTCTCTTCATAGGACTCGAATTTTTTTGAAGATTTTGGTGTCCATCAAAGTTCTCATTAGATAAAAGTTGAAGGAAAAATCAAGCACCTGGACCTACAGTGCTTGATCGTATCAATTTATGCACCAAATCTAGATAATTCTCAACTTAGCCTTTGTAATGATATTGCCTCTTTCCTTCACTTCTACAATCTCCCCATTGTCCTTATCGAAGACATAAATGTCATTGTCCTTAATGAAGATGGATCTATCCCACCACCAGCTCTCCATAGAGGAGTTATTGCTTTCAACTCTTTCACTAACAATTTACCTCTTCTAGGAAAAAAATTCGATTTGGAAACTCATTCCATACAAGCATAACAGACCACTACTTAGCTAATGATGACTGGTTTTTATCATTCCCTTCTTCAGAACTTTAGGCTTTAAGATGAGGTCTATCTGACCATAACTTCGGAATCCTCCTTAGTAAATTGGGGTCCATCTCCTTTTAGATTCTTAAATTATTAGTTGTTGGACTCTAGTTTACTAAATCATATAGAAGTATGAGAAACAATTCAAATGTCCCTATAAAATCGGTTTCCTTCTTTTACTAAAACTTAAAATGCTCAAATCTTTTATTAAAATTTGAAATATATATCATTTTGGAAATCTGGATTCTCAAATTATAGCAATGGAGGAAGAATTGGATGTCATTTATATTTTTCTTGAAGATCTACTTGTCACTGATGATTCTATTAAGAAAAACTCTTGCATTCATAAAAAACTTGGTTTGGAAAAATCTTTGGCAAAAAACTATAATGGAAGAAGCTTTAGCAATAAAAATGGAGAGCTATATGGTGCAAATCTAGTGATAAAAATACTATATTCTTTCATTTAATTCCCATTGCTTAAGCAAAGAGAAACTTAGGATGCTTGGATTTTGAAAATAGTCTCATAAAAGATATTGTTGGGATTAAAGAATAGGTGTTCAACTACTTTCAAAAGATGTTCCAAGAAACTACCCCTTATAGACCTCATTTTCTTATCTTCCTTATAAAAAATTATCTACAATATCTACCTTCTTTCTTGAAGAACCATTTATAATTGAAGAAGTCAAGCTTGTCACTTGGTCCTATGACAGTATTAAAGCAACCGACCTAGATGGTTTTAATTTTACTTTCCTTAAAGCAGCATGGAATTTCATTCATCTAGATATTATGGAACTCATAGATATTTTTTTTCCTTACAGACACCTTCCCCTTTTATTTAAACTTGTCTTTCATCATTTTAATTCCAAAGGTTTCATGTGCTTTTAATCTCAAGGATTTTCATCCTATCAACCTTATCAACGGGATTTATAAAGTTATAACCAAACATCTGGAAAATAGGTTAAAGTTGGAAGTTGGTGAAGTCATTGATGAGCGATAAAGTGCTTTTGTTAAAGGAAGAAATATTCTTGTGGCAAATGAGTTCATAGATCATCACTCTTAAGATGTTCTTCTAAAAATTGATTTTCAGAAGGCACTTGACTTTGTAATTTGAAACTTTATTATGGATTTTTTGAAGCTTTTGGATTTTAAAGATAGGTGGAGAGGTTGGATGTTTCAATGCATTTATACAACATAAGCTTCAGTTCTTGTAAGTGGTTTTCCTACTTTAGAATTTTCTCTTACTCATGGTTTGAGACAAGGAGACCTTCTCTTTCCATTTTCTGTTTATCATTGTTGTGGAAGGACTTTCTCTTTTAATTCTCAATGCAAATGGAATTGGTGCTATAAAAGGTTTGAATTTCAGAAGTTCTTTTATCTTCCTCACCCATTTTAAATATGTGATGCTACCGTTTTGTATTGTTTAGTTGATGAATTGGAATTGTTAAATTTCAAGAGAATCTTGAAAATTTTTCTCTCATCTCTAGTCTTCAAGTTAATTTTCATAAGAGCTCGCTCATTGGCATCTATGTTTATTCAAATTGGTTAGTTTCTATATCTAGCACTCTCAAATGCATCATTTTGCCTCTCCCTATCAAGTATCTTGGCCTCCCTCTTGGTGTGAATCCAAAATCCTTATTTGTATAGCAACTTGTTGTACAAAATTTTCAAAGTAAATTAGCTCTCTGGAAAGCTAAATTCCCTATAGGTATTTGTGAGGCCTCGCCCGAGTGTCGCGTCTGGTCCGCTCGAGGAATCAAAACGCTCATTAGGAGTCCAATCTCACGTCTGCAAAATATCTGGCCGCCTTGGTTTTCTATTTATCATATTTTGAAAATTATTTCATTTCTATTTTGAAATCTATTTCGAATTCATTTCTGTTTTGAAAATATGTTTGGGGAGTCATCACCCTAATTTTATTTTTGATCGAAAAATATAAGGAAAAATCTAAAAATGACTCTAATTTAATTTCCACAATAGATAAAATGCACTAGACCTTCAACGGTTCTGAGTCCGAAAACTAGGTTTTTTATTTAAGAAATTATGACTTAGCTTTAAATTAATTATGCCTTAAAATTTAGATTTCATGATTAGAATAATATTGCATGGCATATATTGGATGTTAAAGAAGTAAATAAATCGAAAAGCGGTAAAGAAATTAAATAATTATATCAATAATAATTGAGAATATTAACTCTAGTCCTAATAAATTATAGGTTACTCACAAATTCCTCAATTTGAATTGGAAGGATTAGCTCTAACCCTTACGGGTTCTAGGTCAATCACATGTCCTCCAAAATAAAATTAAAGTAATTAAAATGAAATAATAACTTTAGGGTTTTAGATTTGATACTTGATTGATGAGCATGCCTATTTATTCCTTTGAATGGGAATTAAAATCTTCATAGTTCGCCCTTCTTGCGAAGGGTTCGGGACTGATTTGGGTTCACAGGTCTGATTTAGGTCTACATATTTGATTTGGACTCATTTCACTTCACAGGTCTGATTTGTAATATCAGGTCGGATTGTGAAAGTTTGATTATGCCTTTCTTCGATTTTTGCAAGTGGGTGGTGGTCAAAGTGATTTTCCAAACCGAAGTTTCATTTTTTGGTGTCGGAGAAGTGGAATCGGGTCAATTGATCATTCTTGCTAAATTAATCCAATGAGGACTAATTTGGAGCTCTATTAACCAAACGTAAGTCTTCAATTTCTCTTAAAATCCAAAGAGAGCAAACAATTTGAAAATTGAGAAAATTGCTCAGATGGAGAAGAGAGAACAAGTCTACTCAAAGAAGTTGGTTTGTGGAAAATGGAAGAGGGAAGGGCTATTTATAGGTGAAAAGGGGTATTTTGGTCATTTTGGATTGACCAGATCTAGCAGATCCGCCGAAGTGCACTGAAGGAAGTCTCAGACAAGCTTATGGGTTCTAGGATGAAAGGTGGCAGATTTTTGCCAAACACTAGCAAATCTGCTAGCAGCAGCCCCTAGCCTGGCTGGAGGCATTCGGTGACTTTTAGCACTTCGAGTCATTTTCGTGCTTCCTCGAGCCTCCGATGGATCCCATTCGATCCTATATGAGTTTGACTATATTTCGGCATTGCTTCGAAGGTTCTAAGATGCCTAGGTACTTCGTTAAATGGTCCAGTATGGGTCTTATACGGGTGTCGTTCTGCCTAGCATGAGTCTGGTTCCATTATGAGGACTCTGGTCTGTGTCGGGTGCCACTGGGTTTGTGTCACGATCCAGTTTTTTGAACCACGACGGTCCTAGGGCACGGGAAATGCCAATGGCGACCGACACCCATAGAACCCAGTATCATTACACAATCTATCAACCTCAATATATTATTCATTTATTATAGTCACCATCCATTATATTATCCTGTTAATCATTCTGATAACCTGTCAATTATCCTGTCATCATAATACGATTGTCTGTCACAATTATATATATATCATGCATCATATATGATCAATATAGTCCATCAATAACAAATATAGATAATGTTTATCTCCTAGCTACCCAATACATACCCATGGAGCAACTAGATTATGAACACCAAAATAATATAGTACAGAAATCCAAAATAGAAATATACATCAGAAATCTGAAGCAGGAAATCCACAGAGAACAGAAGACTAGATCCTGCTACCTACTCCTCTCCTGAAAGGGGTAACAAACAAAAAGGTGAGTATAGATAATACTCAATGAATTTACATGCATCTTAATAAATAATAGGCACAAAAAGGCAATGGAATAAATCAAAAGATAAACAATAAATAATAGGGTTATCAAAGTACAGTCAGGGTCAAGAAATATCAAATATATATTTGGTTACATATGGAAAGGGAGATAATGAGATGGACTGAATGAAAAGAAATCAAACAGTCACCAAACAATCTATATCACTGGATCATATAGGTCACCAGTATCATATCAATCAATATCACTGGACCATGTAGGTCACCAGTATCAAATGAGCATAAGGCTGATCAGGCCCTATGGCCAGGACCATAACCCCTCCTAGCTAGGGTACAAATATACAATGTGCACAAG
>CANXYC010595007.1:0-13339 GCA_948193065.1 Aleurites moluccanus | reverse complement strand
TTGAGATTGAGTTGTTGTGAAGATCCAGAGGGATCCTTGATATTGAGATAGATATGGAAGTATATAGTTAAAGTGCTTATTTGTGTTTTTAGCAGCTGGGCATGCTCCTTATACAAAGGAGATGCTGCCCAATTTTTCATAAGATTATTAAGCCATTTTGAGCTTATTATTGTTTTGCATGCCATATAGTTCAGTTATATGGGCTCTTCGTGGTACTGGTAGCATAAGCAACACCCGTACCCTAGGACAGTCATGGCTCCCAAGTTGGGCCGTGACACTAGAAGATTGGGCCAAGTGGTGGTCCAATTGGCTTTCTAGTTTTCATTTTATAGCCCGTCAAAGTTTAGGTCAGTTTAGGTCGTTTCGACGGGCTTATTTACGGGCCAATTTGCACTTTATGCACTTTTAGGTATAAAACTTTATTTTTAAAGCTCAATTGAAATAATATGGCATATATGATGCATGTCATGCATAAATATACATAAGGACTCACCTCTATCACTTCAAACCACTATTTCCTCAAACCACTGTTCCCGAGCTCTAGTCGGCTCGCCGCTCGACACTCTGAGAAGGAGTATTCGACGGTTCACCTATTAACACATATAACACTCCGATAAGACCTAAAATCATTACAAAGCACATAAATCACTTAAACAAACATTCAAACATATCAAACTATACAAGGCATGCACTTAATACCTTATAGGCTATACTTTACACAAATCATTCTATATCCATTCTCTTATGCATTATATCACATCCAATACCAATTTCAATTCATATTATGTATATTCATCATTAATCCAACACCTTAATAACTTTTATGCACCTAGTTTACATTTCATATTAATCATATACCATAATCCAACTTATTTCCAAAATACTCAAATCTTCCATACTTTATACATTTAAACCTATACATTTTTATCATTTCTAACACTTATTCATATTCAAACTTAACTTCGTAAATCTCATTAGTTTAACACGTTAAACTAACAACTTCAAACTTTTACAACTTAAGCAAAAGTCATTATTTTTCTTCATTTTTCAATGCCATTTCATCCAACAACTTATATAAACATCAAATGAATCACATTTTGGCATTTAAACTTAATAATCAACAAAACTCATTTCACTAACCTAGTTCATCACATTCGGCCAAAGTGTTCTTCCATTCAAATGGTTTCTTTTCTTACATTTAACCATGAATTCATCATTTTCATACCATTTACAACTTATTCAATCATTTAAACACCTAAAACACTAAAATGCATACCAAACCCTAAGCACCTTAAGTTTCGGCCAACCCATTTCATGCTCCAAATCAATTTGTTTCCATTATTTAACCATCAAAACATGTTATACACATGAAATTAATAACATTTGAAGCATTAAACTCGTCAAAACTAAACTCTAATTCAATATTCATCATATTAGGGTTTCATCCATCAATTTACATTCCAACCATACAAAATGGATTCTAATCCATAAATAATATCAAGGAACATCATATAAACCTTATTGAATCAAAAGAAATCAAAAACTAACAACTTACAAAAAGTTCCTCAAAATCTTTCTTGAATTAATTTGTTCTCCAAATGAGTTTTTCCTTTGATTTAATGGTTGGAAAGGTGTTTAGAATGATGTTTACTACCTAATTCCATCAAAAATGGAAGAAAACTATAAGGAATGGGTTAAAGGTGTGATGGCCAAAAATTTGGAAGAACAAAAATGGAATTACTGCAATTTTTTCATAAGGAAGAAGAAGACAATATGAAGTGGTGGGAAAAATCTTATGAAATATCAAAAAAATTATTCAATGGTTAAGGTTTCATGGTAACTTTGGTGAAACCTAGCCATCCAACCATCCATTTTGCGTACTTTAATGATATTTGTCCATCCAAAGTCAACATTGGTGTCTAACACATGCATTTGCCACAACAAATCAAAAACCAAAAGCAAAAATCCAATACATTAAGCTTATGATAGCAAATTTGCAACCTACTGATCCAACCGTCCATTTTTTCATCATTTGATCCAATGGTTGGATTAATCAAGCCTAAATAAATACCATAAGGTTGCACATATTCTATAATCCCATATTATGAAGAAAAAGACCAAAATGCCCTTAGTGCAACCCGAAGCACCTCAAGCTCCTCAAGCACCTCAATTGAGCAGCTTACCGCAAACTGTTTTCAACCGGGTTTATTTTTTCGTATATTATTCAAATAAACTAAATAATGCCATTTATATTCACTTTTATTATTTTCTTTCTTCAAATATGGTGTTAAATCCATTAAAATCTGAAGGGGCTGTAAAATGACCATTTTGCCCCAGTTCACAAAAATTTCAAAATTTCCCGATTTCGTCCTAACAGCCTTTAAATCACTTCTATGCCTAAAATCAAGTCATATAACATGCATATAAATCATTTTCAATCATAAAGGAAACAAAAATTCCCCCTAAGTCCCTCTTTAAGGGTTCCTATAGGGTTTAGTTTGAGGTGTTACAAATTCAGTTGGAAATTTCTGAATCTCGAGCTTTGTTTGCACAATTTCAAGTGAGACCTAAGCTGATTGATGAAATTAGAGTCTCAAAGGATAAGGATCTGTAGTTACTCAACTTAAAGGAGGATGTAAAAGCTAGGAAAGCTTCTGAGTTTCAATTAGATGATGATTTATTAAAGATGGTGCAGCGGTTATGTGTACCTGATGTTGATGGACTCAGGAAAAAGATTTTGAAAGTTATTCATTTTGCACCTTACAATATTCACCTAGGGGCAACCAAAATGTATCATGATGTGAAGAGCTGCTATTGGTGACCAGGTATGAAGCAACAAATAGCCAAGTTTGTATCTAATTGTCTATCTTGTCAGCAAATGAAATTTGAGCACCAGAAACCTTATGGGTTGCTTCAGGAGATAGAGTTGCCCGAATGGAAATAGGAACATATCACAATGGATTTTATAGTTAGATTACCAAGGACTTAATGAGGTTACGACTCTACATGGGTGATTGTGGATCGGCTTACGAAGTCAGCCCATTTTCTTGAAGTTAAATCCACTTATACAATAGCTCAGTATGCTCAGCTATATGTAGATAAAATTGTGAGGTTGCATGGTGTACCAAAGTCCATTATATCGGATCGGGGTACTCAGTTCTCATCCCTATTTTGGCAAAAATTTCAATAGGTTTTAGGTACACAGCTGAATTTCAGTATTACTTTCCACCCTCAAACTAATGGGAAATCTGAAAGAACCATTCAGTCATTGGAAGATATGCTTCATTTATATGTTCTTGACTTTGGAGGTAGTTGGGAGCAACACTTACCTTTGGTGGAGTTTGCTTACAATAATAACTATCATTCCACTATTAGTATGGCACCATACGAAGCATTGTATGGAAAAAAAAATACAGATCTCCAATATGTTGGGTGGAACCTAGGGATAAACAAGATTGAAGACCCATATTTGATCAGAGTAACTATGGAGAAAGTGTTAATTATTAGAGAAAGAATGAAGACAACTTTTAGTCAGCAAAAGAGTTATGCGGATCCTAAGCAAAAAGATATGCAGTTAGCTATCAACAATCGTGTATTCCTAAAAAATTTCCCAATGAAAGGTGTTATGTGATTTGGCAAGAAGGGGCAACTTTCACCAAGGTATTTGGGACCATTTGAGATACTGTATAAAGTGGAGAATGTATCTTATCGCTTAGCTCTTCCTGTAAGCTTAAGCCATGTTCATCCAATATTTCATATCTCAACATTCTGAAAGTAGTTGTCTGATTCATCGCATGTGCTTCAGCCACAAATTATTGAAGTAGATGAGAATTTATCATATGAAAAGTACCAGTTAATATAATAGATCAACAAGTAATGAAACTGAAAAATAAAGAAATTTCTATAGTAAAAGTGCAATGGATAAATCACAATGTTGAGGAATGCATGTGGGAAAGCGAAGCCGATATGCAACAGAAGTATCCACAGTTGTTTCAGCAATAATATTAGTAATTTAAAATTTGAGGACAAATTTTTCTGAAGAGGATAGAATGTAATAACCCTAATTGAAAATTTAAAACGATTAAGGATAGTTACAAGAAACGAGCACCGGTAGTTGATTTTTCATAGATTTTAGAAGGTGCATTGCTTAGAATTAATTATAGTTAACCTAAGTTGGGTAGATTAATAGCATGAAAAAAATAATTAGAGGATTAAATGGAATTAGAAAGAGTATTAATTAATTAATTCAATTAAAAGACTTAAAAGAAAAACTTAGAAAACCTAGGTTTGAACACCCTTTGGTTTTTGATTTTTAATAAATTTTAAAGCAATCTTTCGTTCAATTTTTTCTTTACATACCTAAAATTTGATGAATAATGGATGAGTTAAAAATAGAATTGAGTGAAATTGATAAAATTTATATGTTTAAATAGAAGTAATAGAGATAAATGAATAAAAAGAGGAAAATGGCAATTTTGTAAATTTTGAGAAAATTGATCAAAATTAATTTGACCAATAATTAATAATTAAAAAATGAAAATAAAAATTATTAGGTGCATGGTGGCTGGCCAAGTGGAAGGCTCTCCACCAAACCTAATTTGCTTAATTTCATCTAAAATAATTTAGACACAAACTTAGGATAAATTCATTTCCTTTTCATTTTTCTTCAAATTTTCTTTTCCTAAATTCTAATTAGTTATTAATTATTATAAATAAACACAATTAGATAAAATTATCAGCATCATCTTCTTCCTCTTCCTATGGCTGAAAATGTTACCATAAAATTCTCCAAAATTTTGCTTCACCTCACTTACTCAAATCACCCTTCCATCTTCATCAATCTTCATACCTCCATCTCCAAAGCTCCTTTTCTTCATCAAATTTGTTGATACTTAAAAGAAATTATTCAAAGGGCTTCAAAAGATAAAACCTTAATTTGTCTCATATTATGATTCAATAAGTTTTAATCTTAATTTAGAGGTTTAATTAGTGAAAGAAAGTAAGATTAGAAGTAAATCCTTGAAAATTCTGAATTTCCTATGACTTGATAGAATTTTGGGACTGAGTTTTCATGCCCTTAGATTTGGAATTTAAAAATTATTAAAACATAAAAGTTGTATATTTATATGTCTAGATTATTTTCTTTAAGGAATTTTTGTCAAATTCTTCTTGTGTTGAGAGATATAAATAACTGAGTAAGAATGACTTGGGTTACTATTTGTGCTGAGAGACCCTATCGAATTTTGCAATTTTGAGGACATTAAAGTTTGATTCAGGGAAAACTAAAAATATGAAAAATATTCATTGTTGTTTTACTATAATTTCATGAAAATAGAACTGTATTTGAATATCTACAAAATGATTTACAAATGAAATATTAGGGGTTACTTGCATTGGAATTGCAAGATAGATTGCAGGATGGAGGAGTGACTTAGAAATTCCACTATAAATTGTATGGAGCTTATAAAAATCTTATTTTTGGATATAATAGATCTTGAGATGTCTAGTTTAAGTAGGAAAAAGAATTTAATTAATTGGTAAGTATAGAGGGAGATATGATTAAGAGAACTAAGGTTGCCAGTAGGATAAAGGCTGAATAAGAAAATTGATTAATTAGAGTTTTAATCAATGTATGTTCATGTCAAATTAATGCTAAATTATATTTAATTGTATATGTAGCATCTAAGGAGAAAGGCAAAGAGGTTCATGATCACCTCTTTTGTCTTTGTTAAATACAGGAGGAAGCTTGATTTTTGGATTTTGGTTATTGAGGTGAGTAATATGTATATTACTTTACTTGAATTTATTATCCAATGGAATTTTGAGATTTACTTGATATGTTTACTTGAACCCATTGGCATGTTTAAATGATTGAAAATACATATTTATTGAATTATTCTATTTTTTTTTGCCAAAGACTTTATTGAATGAAACCCTTGAATGTGTTTAAGTTTGTTCTTTTGATATTTAATGATTAAGCACTTTATATGGCATTAATGAAATGATAAAAGTTTTAATGGCGCACAGTGGTTTAATGATCCTCGCTAGGAGGGGGATAAGGTCCTAGCCATGTGGTCTGATCAACCATATGAGTGAAAAGTATGCTACCGAATTGTAGCCTCTGCTTAGATGATCAAATGATGATTTTGTCATTGATAATGATAATTTGATACAATTGTAGGCAAAGTATTTTCATACCAGGTGTTCTTAAAGTGTAAAAATCGCTGCGAAAGCTTTTTAAAATTTTAACTAATAAGAACACCCTACAAGGATCAACTATTTTATGGCTAAAATATATCATACATAGACTTAATAACATATAGCTTAAGGAATTACCTCTTGAAGGTCAAAACCAAGGATTCCAAGCACACCAAATGTTGTACCTCTAGTTAGTCCATAATTGCTTATCTTTCAACTTGGCACCTTTTTCAACCAAAGGTTCCTATCTATAGTTGTTCTCTTTGCAAAGCCAAACCAACCAAAGAAAACCTTTAAGGAAGAAGAAGAAAAGGTTTCCTAGTTATACAAATGGTGCTTCTTCTCTATCCTTATTAAGCAAACACTTACCTTGTTTGTAAAGGATAGAAACACAAGAAGAAATCAAAAAAGTGTCTTGTAAAACTTCTAAGGCATAAGAAAGAAAGACAAAATTGATTTTTGCTCTTTTAAATGCCTATCCATGGAGTGTTAGACATCCATCCCTTCTCACTCACTTATTTTATTGATTTTTCAACTCATTCATTAAGTGCCTTAATGAGGAGACAAAGTGGAGGATGGTGGGTGAGATGGAAATGGCTTTGAATGGCTTGTAAGTCTTTGTCCCCTTGACTTTTTGAAGCCTATCTTGAAAGTTTAATTAAGCTAATCAAAGTTTAATTAGTCAAAGACAAGAAATTAGGGTTAGCTTATGGTTAATTAATTTTCATTTAGTGGAGAATCTCTATATCTCCACCAAATGTCCTTTTTACCCTTTATAGAGTTAGGGCCCACCAAAAAGAAAGTCCATTAACCATAAAAAAAAAAAAAAACCTAAAGCACATTTTTCTTCCATTTATCCAATGTGGGTTGAGCCCACATTAAATGAAAAGGCTCCAATAGCCATTCAGTCCATAAGCAAAGGTGATGGCCTTTCCATATCTGATACAGCCAGAGATAAGAGTCCAATAGACATGAATAGTTTAAAGTACTTCTACTTCATTGAACAATCACCTCATTCTCCTCAACTGAGAATCGTTCATTTAACAAATACTTATGGATGGTATTCTCAACATAAATGAAAACCATCATAATGAAGAATACAAACATATATATATATATTGTAACACCAAGTCCTAACCGAGCCTAGTATTGTTAAGGACCTTCAGGAATTTTTGTTTAATTATTTGGAATTTATTAGACGTGTTTACATGCGTGTTTGATTGCTAATTAAATATTTGGGGAGAATAAAATAATAATGATAAAATAATAAATAAAATAAAATAGCCGAATTGGGTTACAAATATAATATGATTTAATTGCAAAAGGAAATAAATAGTGGGGATCTAATTAGGAATTTATAAGGACCCAATTGGAGTAAAAGAGTAAGAGGGAGGAGTTAGTGGCATTTTAGCTCATCTTGATTGAATCAAGGTATTAGTACATTCTAATCCTAAGGATGCATGTGTAGGACATAAAGTAAGCATTTTGTGATTGGACGCACTAGATTGCTTGGTCAAATCCCACTAACCATTAAAATAAACAAAAAACATTCAACATTTTGTTTTCCCCACCAAAAAACCATGTACTCAAAGCTAAAACAAGAAAATTCCTTCTTCTTCTTTATGTGTTTCGACCATTGATGAATATTTGAAGCTTTTAGGGATTTTATTTAAGCCTTTGGTGGAATTAATCATCTCATCTCCTCCATTTCTTTAACTAAGTTCCAATTTCAAGTTTGGTGGTGTCATTGAGAGCTAGGGTTTCGTCCATTTAAGAAAAATTGAGTAGGTGAGTTCAAATTTCTGTTTGGTTAGTAATTTATTTACTTTGAATGTTGGTTTGGATGCTTGAATGGTGGAATTTGAATGTTGGTTGAGAAAATAGCAAAGTGGCTGAATGGTTTTGGGGGAAATTAGGGGAAATTATTTTTGTGTTTCAATTGAGAAATTAATGATATATATGATGTTAAATGGATCAAATTAATGGTAATTGAATGAGAAATTAAACCCTTGTTGTGCATTTCTTTGGTGATCGAATTCAATTAGGGAAATTTGGGGGAAAATGCCTTTGATGCTTTAATTGAGCAATTGAATGTATAAATGATGCTTAATGGATTAAATTGATGTGAATTGAATGTTTAATCATGAATTTGATTTCAATTTTTGGATTGGACCATGGACCAAATTAGGGATTAGGTTTTTGGTGTAGAATTCCTTTAAGAATTCTACAATTGAGTGTTTAAACCTGTAGTTGACATGGTGAATCGAAGTTTGAGTGCTTGAATTGGAAGAATAAACTTTAAGGGAGAAAAGCCCACCCTTTGGCTGAATGCCAAATTTGGGGAAAGAGGGGGAAGATTTCTTAGTTAGTGAAATTGGTTGCTTAGGAGTGTAATTGGTGACTTGAATTAGTTAATTATAGGTTTAATTGAGGAATTAATAGTTGAATTGGGAAAAACCCCAAAACTGAACCTAATTAGGGCTGACATGGGAATTTTGGTTTGAATTTGTATAATTAATCTTATAATTGTTTAATTGGTATGTTTAATTATAGAATTATGAAGTTTAATTACAAAAATAGGGCTTGGATGATTTAGCCCCTTTGGGCCTAATGGAATTGGACCTAAATTAAGGTTTTATGAGTTAATATGTGTGTGCAATTGATAGGTGTATGTGATATTGTTATTTGATAGGTAATTGTAGCTTATAGAAGGAGATTGTTTGTTTGTATTGAATTTGAAATATGTTTAGGTCTTTATGACCTATAAAGTTCAAAATGCTTTGGCATGAAACCTAGGCTTGAACATAAGCCCAAACTTGTTTTAATATGTCAATATGTGTATGAATTTGTGTATTGTACAAGGAATTTGATGTTTAAATATTGGAAGCCAAAGATTGGCTTTGGCCGAATGGCCTATATGAGCAAAAAAGGCAAAATTGTTATTTGATAGGAAATATGACCATTGGTTGTAAATATATATGAATTTGATGTGTATTGTGTGTATTTGTGATGAATGAGTCCTTACGAAGAGTAAATATATATTTATAGGAGAGCCTCCCGAGGAAGGGACAAGTCGGGCAATCGCCGCAACTGTTAGGGAGCCGACAGGCTAGCTTGAGGCTTCGCGCCTTAGCTATATTTTGAAAGTAAATTTTTATATACAATTATTGCATTTATACATCATATGGCATAACATATGCATTTGAGTTTATTGGATACTTAAAAACCCTAGTTTTATTTGAAAAGTCAAATTGGCACCTAAAATGACCTTCCGAGCTGACCTAAATTGTCCTAAACTTCCATCTGCTATAATTTGAAACCTAGTTAGTGTTTTAACCCGATACTTGGCCCAATCCTTTCCCCTATCCCTAAGCTTCAATTGCTCAATTGTGTATTAGAGCCATAGGTTCTATTTGCTTTATAGTGTAGGCATGTTATATATGTATAACCCTTGTACCATGGAGCATAGGTATTTGTGTATCGTCAAAGTACAGTCATCGTCATTGTTTATTTTCTGCATACCGATATGAAATTACTCTTTCTGATTTGATTTTGTGTTTTCTTATAGCGTGTGAGGATGTCTCAGTATGCTACGAGACTGGATTTTCCTGCTATTGAGAGGGATCAAAGGGAGTTGAGTGGGGAGGCAGAAGTTGCCTCTAGTGCCTCAGTGCAAGCGACTGGACCATCTAAGAGTTGTAGGCGCACTGAATCTTTTATGGCAGGGGATGCACTTGGAGGCAGGAGATGCAGGAGTTTAGGAGGGAAATGTTACAGATGTTACAGACGCATTTGGCAGCACAGCCTGCACCAGTGCAGCAGCAGCCTCCCCCACCACCCATTCAACCTGAAGTATGGCCTGAGGCACCCCTAGTGCCAGTTGATCACATGAGGCAGAGAGGTCGTCAGATTATACCCGAGGGTGGGGTGACTATGTTAGAGTTTAGGAGATTTCAGTTACCCACCTATGCAGGGGAATACGGTATGGATCCTAGTGATTTTATAGAAGAGGTGGATAAGGTCATTAGGAAGCTACCCTATTTTGATTCCAGAATAATAGAACTGGTGGGTTTATTGTTGCAAAAGGATGCTTCTACTTGTTTTGATGAGCACATAGATGAGAATATCCATAGCGATGATCCAATGACTTGGGCTGAGTTTAAACAACGATTGATGGATGAGTTCTTGACTGAAAGGCTTAGATCAGGGAACATTGTTAAATTTGAGCAGTTGAGTTAGGGCAATCTTACTGTTCCAGAGTATGCCAGGAAGTTTAGGCGTTTGAGCAAGTATGCGAGGAGGATAGCCCCGACTGAGGCAGACCTGATTGATAGATTTAGAAGAGGGTTGCATGCTCCATTATTCAATGCCCTCCTAGCTGTGGAATTTACTTCTTTAGTTAAGGTTATTGATAAAGCTTCCTAGATGGAAGCTAAGTACAGGGAAGAGAGATTAGTGAAAGATCAAAGGAAGAGGGGTAGAGGTGGTGAGTTTCGGAGGCCTTGGGAGGGATTTTCATAATAGCAGTCAGTTCGATTACCTCCTAGGTCAGGACAGTTGGTTTCATCTCAGAGGCAGGGGAGACCTCAGTATAGAGAGCAGGGAGGGAGATTTGTTGCTCCTTTTTATTCTCAGGGTTCTAATAGGCCCCGGCAGATGACCTCAGAGCCACCTTTTTGTAGACATTATGGAAGGACACACATAAGGGAGTGCAGTATGAGATCAGGAGCATGTCTACGGTGTGGACAGTTTGGCCACTTATATAGAGATTGTCCTATGTGGACTCCGTAGCCAGCAGGTAGTACAAGATCTCAGCGGACAGTTCAGATGGGCAGAGGGGGACCCAGTAGGGGTAGGCCATCAGGTGCAGGTCAGACATCAGGCCAGTCAGCTACTGGCAGAGGTCAGGGGAGAGTTTTTGCTATGACCCCACAGCAGGCCCAGAGTTCTCATGACACAGTTGTTGGTATGGTTTCTATTCAGCTTGATATTGCTTATGTATTATTTGATTCGGGTGCCACGCACTCATTTATTTTTCCTGTATATGCTGGGAGATTAGGGATTGATAGGAAACCATTACCGATACCATTGGATGTTGCTACACCCATAGGGGGAAATATCATTGTGGGTTTTTGATATGAGCATTGTTTTATGACTATATGTGATCATATGTTATATGATGATTTGATTGAATTGCCTATGCTTGAGTTTGATGTTATTCTAGGCATGGATTGGTTGACAACCCATAAAGCTGTGATTGATTGTTTTATGAAGCGTATAGATTTCAGGCTTAGTGATCGGGAGACCTTTAGCTTCCAAAGGGAAGTAAATAGATGTGCATCGGGTTTGATATCTCTGATTGAGGCGAGTCGATTGATTCAAATAGGATGTGAGGAATTTTTTGTTGCAATAGTTGATACTACTAAAGTATCAGTTGTGTTGGATGATATTCCTATCGTAAAGGAATTTCCGGATGTGTTTCCAGATGATCTACCAGGGTTACCTCCTAAAAGGGAGATAGAGTTTGAGATTGATGTATACCCAGGTACTGATCTAGTTTCTATTGCACCATATCGTATGGCTCCTATTGAATTGAAAGAGCTAAAAGTGCAGTTGCAGAAACTCCTTGAAACGGGGTTTATTTGCCCTAGCAGTTCACCTTGGGGAGCTCCAGTTTTATTTGTTAAGAAGAAGGATGGGTCACTTCGGATGTGTATTGATTATAGACAGTTGAACAAAGTGACCGTGAAAAACAAATACTCGTTACCCAGGATTGATGATCTCTTTGATCAACTGCAGAGAGCTTGCTACTTTTCAAAAATTGATTTGAGATCAGGGTATTATCAGTTGCTGATTAAAGCGGAGAATATTCAGAAAACTGCTTTCAGAACCTGATATGGCTATTATGAGTTTTTGGTACTGCCATTTGGGTTAACAAAATGCTCTTGCAGGTTTAATGGAATTGATGAATCGAGTATTCCAGCCCTATCTTGATCGGTTCATCATTGTTTTTATTGATGATATATTAGTGTACTAAAAAAGCAGAGAAGAACATGAGGAGCACCTCAGAATCACATTACCGACTTTGAGGGAAAATCAGCTCTATACAAAGCTTTCTAAATGTGAATTCTAGTTGAATGAGGTGACCTTTTTGGGGCATGTTATTGGGAAGGATGGTCTTAAAATTGACCCGCAAAAACTTGAAGTGATCGCAAATTGGCCACGCCCTACCTCAGTGACGGAAGTGCATAGTTTCCTTTGATTGGCCGGATACTACCGTCGGTTTGTAAAGGACTTTTCTAAAATTGCTTATCCTATAACGAAGCTAACTAAGAAAGATGTAAAGTTCTAGTGGGATGATAGGTGTGAGACGAGTTTTCATACCTTGAAGAACTGTGTTACGAGTGCTCTAGTTTTGGCACCACCTATTGAGACTGGTACGTTCTCCATTTATTGTGATGCTTCCAGAATTGGTTTGGGATGTGTATTGATGCAAGATGGGAAAGTGATTGCATATGCATCTCGTCAGCTAAAGAAGCATGAGGTGAACTATCCCACCCATGACTTGGAGTTAGCAGTGGTTATTTTTGCTTTTAAGATATGGAGACACTATCTCCATAGGGTGAAATGTGAAATATACACTAACTATAAAAGTCTCCAATATCTCTTGCAGCAGAAAGAGTTGAACCTGCAGCAGAGACGGTGGGTAGAGTTATTGAAAGATTATGATTGTCAAATATTCTATCACCCGGGGAAAGCAAATGTAGTGGCGGATGCTTTGAGCCGCAAGTTGATGGGAAGTTTGTCGCATGTATCGGCCACAAAGAGGCCTTTGGTACAGGATCTTCGAGAATTATTTGCTATGGGTCTATAGTTTGATATGGAGACTAGAGGGCAGCAGTCTGTTATAGTGGCACAGTTTATGGTGAGACCACTGTTATTTGACGAGATCAAAAGCTCTCAGAATGCTGATCCGCAGTTAGTTCGGATTTGAGAGTTGTTGTCACAGCCCAACTTGGAAGCCATGACGGTCCTAGGGTACGGGTGATGCTTATGCTACCAGTACCGCGAAGAACCCATAAACTATACTATATGGCATGCACACACTAATAAGCTTAAAATAGCTTAAGCAATTTAAGAA
>CANXYC010595002.1:0-32265 GCA_948193065.1 Aleurites moluccanus | reverse complement strand
TTTCTATTACATCTAGGTCCTACAAACTTCCAATTAGCTCCCTCCCATTTATTTTCTCATGCAATCAAGTCCTATTATATTTTTAACCCAATTAAACTATTTTATTTTATTTATTTATTTTATTTACCCTCAATTTATTTTCCCCAAATAATTTATTTACAATAATTCACACATGTAACACACATTCTAAATCATATAACACAATATTAATCAATCACTCATGTAAGCAAATTTAATTCAATCCTATAACACATGTAGCTATCAATTACATGTAATTGCATCATTTAAATCCTATAGCATGTAATACAGTCAATAGCATAGAAACACATCAACTAAAATCATATTTCACACATAGCAACTAACTCATGAAAACACCCCTAACTCCCACTAGGGTTTAGGTACTAAGGTTAGGGTTTCCGACTAGGGTTTCACCTAGGATATTACAAAATTGTACGGTGAGCACCCACCTACCTAGGCAGAGTTTCGCTAGGAATTGATTCATGAGTTTATTACTGAGGGTGTTAGGACCCATCACTTGGTGAGTTTCGAGCAGTTAGAGTAGGGAGATCGCTCGGTAGAGGAATATTCTGAGGAATTTATCCGGCTTAGTAGGTATGCTGAACATTTAGTACCCACAGAGGCAGACCAGATCAGTAAGTTCAGAAGGGGACTTAATGCGGCATTACACAATGCCTTGCTTGGTACAGAGTTTACTTCATTGACCACTATAGTAGATAAAGCTACACAGATGGAAGAGAAATACAAGGCAGAAAGGGCAAAAAGGGAACAAAAGAGGAAGATCAGCTCAGGGTCACGGAGTAAGAGAGGGGAGAACAGCTTCCATTTCAGACAGGTTGAGCTAGTATTGAGATCAGAATAGAGATCCTCGGGTAGTAACCAGACAAGAAGATTTCAGAGTAGGGGTCAGCCCATGGTTCAGCCAGCACATGTGTACTCACAGAGCTCTTCTAGATCAGTGTCGCAGGCACCCAACATCCCTACTTGTGGTTATTGTGGTAGGAGACACTGAGGGGAGTGCTGGAGGAGATCAAGTGCATGTTTAAGATATGGCCAGCATGGCCATTTTATGAGCACATGTCCAATGAGGGCTGATCAACAGCCATCGGTTACGGTATCGTAGTTGACAGTTCAGAATAGCCAAAGTATGGGCAGAGAGACAGGAGCCCGAGGCAGAGGTAGAAGTAGTCAGGCTTCAGGCAGTGGTCAGGCTCCAGTTGGCAAAAGCCAGGGTATAGTGTTTGCAGTCAACACTCAGGATGCTCAGAGATCAGACAATGTCATTACAGGTACTATTCTGGTACAGAATGAGGCTGCGGATGCCTTATTCGATTCGGGTGCAACTAATTCATTTGTGTCCCCACATTTTGCACCTAAATTGAATAAGGAGAGGCAATTATTAGATATTCCATTATCTGTTGATACTCCTATGGGAGAATCTGTGGATGTTAACTATTACTATCCTGATTGTGTGATTGAGATTGATGATCGTATTTTGCGTACCGACTTGATTGAGTTGCCTATGCTTGAATTAGATGTGATACTGGGAATGGATTGGTTGACTAAACATCGGGCAGTAATAGATTGTTATAGGAAGAAGATTAAATTCCAACCTGAGGGGCAACAGGAGTTTGAGTTTCAGGGTGACATTCGGGAATTCTGGGTTAACCTTATATCTTCTATTCAGGCTCGGAGATTGATAGGGAAAAGCTGTTCAGCCTACTTGGCCCATGTGATAGATGTGCGGAAATCTTCGGTATGCTTGGATCAGATACCAGTAGTCCAGGAGTTTCCTGACGTTTTTCTTGAGGAGTTGCCAGGATTGCCCCCTGATAGGGAGACTGAGTTTGAGATTGAGATGCATGCAAGCACAGATCCGATATCCATTCCACTTTATAGGATGGCTCCAGTGGAACTGAAGGAGTTGAAGGTTCAGTTACAGGAGCTATTAGATAGAGGATTCATCTGACCTAGCAGTTCTCCGTGGGGTGCACCGATTTTATTTGTGAGAAAGAAAGATGGCTCTTTACGGATGTGCATCGATTATAGATAGCTGAATAAAGTTACAGTAAAGAACAAGTATCCGTTGCCACGAATCGATGATTTGTTTGATCAGCTGCAGGGCGCTAGCCATTTTTCGAAGATTGATTTGAGGTCTAGGTATCATCAATTGAAGATTCAGAGTGGAGATATACCCAAGACTGCTTTTATAACTCGTTATGGTCACTATGAGTTTCTAGTATTGCCATTCGGGTTGACAAATGCTCCAACGGCTTTCATGGATTTGATAAACAGAGTGTTCAGTTCTTATTTGGATAGATTTGTCATCGTCTTCATTGATGACATTCTTATTTATTCCAGGAGTAAGGAGGAACACAGGGAGCATTTGAGGATTGTATTACAGACACTTTGAGAGCATCAACTGTATGCAAAACTATCAAAGTGTCAATTCTGGTTATCGGAAGTATGCTTTTTGGGGCATGTCATTTGTAAAGATGGTATTATGGTAGACCCTCAGAAGATTGAAGCGGTTCCCAATTGGTCTCAGCCTACCAATGTTTCAGAAGTACGTAGCTTTCTGGGTATGGCTGGATATTATCGGAGGTTTGTAAAACACTTCTCTCGTATTGCAGCTCCTTTGACTAGAATGATGAGAAAGCAGGAGCAATATGTCTGGACAGATGAGTGTGATTAGAGTTTTCAGACTCTGAAGTATTGCCTTACCAGTGCTCCAGTTTTGGCATTACCAGTGGAAGAGGAGAAGTATACTGTGTATTGTGATGCTTCGCGGATTGGCTTAGGGTGTGTTCTGATGCAGATAAGTAGGGTGATTGTCTTTGCTTCTCGTCAATTAAAGAAGCATGAAGCAAATTATCCTACTCACGATCTTGAAATGACAGCAATTATCTTTGCCTTGAAGATTTGGAGGCATTATCTATATGGGGCTAAATGTGGGATATATACTGATCATAAGAGCCTACAGTATATATTTCAGCAGAAAGATCTGAATTTGAGGCAGCGAAGATGGGTTGAGCTTCTGAAAGATTACGACTGTGAGATTCTTTATCACCTAGGGAAGGCCAATGTAGTGGCGGTTGCCTTGACCAGGAAATCGATGGGGAGTCTTGCTCATATTGTAGTTGGCCAGAGGCCATTGATTCGAGATTTGAGACAGTTAGCCGATTGTGGGGTAGAGTTACAATTAGGTTCCCAGGATCGGAACCAGGCTCTAATAGCCCAATTTTGGGCAAGGTCGCTATTGATTGATGACATCAAAGCGGCCCAGGATAAAGACCCTTATCTTCTGAAATTGAAGGGAGAGGTTCAAAGTGGACGGATGACCGAGTTCACTATTGATGATGAGATTTTGAGGTGGGGGAAACGTATATGTGTACCGGATTGTGATGAACTGCGGGATAGGATTATGCGAGAGGCACATCATTCTGCTTATAGTGTACATCCAGGTATTACCAAGATGTACCGCGATCTTAGAGATGTTTATTGGTGGCCGGGGATGAAGAAGGATGTAGTCTGTTTTGTATCGAAGTGATTAGCCTGTCAACAGGTTAAGTTTGAGCATCAAAAGCCATCAAGGCTACTTCAGGAGATAGAGCTGCCGGAATGGAAATGGGAACAGGTTACCATGGACTTCGTAGTTGGTCTACCTCGGACTTCGAAGGGGTATGACTCTATATGGGTTACTGTGGATAGATTGACGAAGTCTGCACACTTTTGGGAGGTTAAGACTAACTATTCAGCAGCTCAGTATGTACAAGTGTATGTGGATGAAATTGTGCGTCTTTATGGAATCCCATTAGTGATCATATCTGATCGGGGTACACAGTTTACAGCACGGTTTTGACAAAAGTTTCAAGAGGCTTTGGGTACCCAACTGCGGTTTAGCACTGCCTTCCATCCACAAACTGATGGGCAATCCGAGAGGACGATTCAGACCTTGGAGGATATGCTCATGTTACAAACTGATGGGCAATGTGTTTTGTAAAAAACAGAAATGATCTTACTCTTTATTTTTAATTAATTACATCGTATTTTTGCTTTTATTTTTTTTAGAGTTAAAAAATTTATTTTTATATTTTTTTGACAACTTTGAAAATAAAATAAATAAAAATATTTTTAAATTTATTTTATTTTATTTTTTAAAAAATAAAAAATTTGAAAATTAAAATAACTAATAAAAAATAAAAAATATTTTTTTAAAAGAATATTTTTACTTTTTATTTTCAAATTTGACAAAAATATGAAAATAGATTTTTTATTTGTATTAAAAAAATTTAAGAAGAAATAATTTAATTTCTTCTTAAATTATTTTTTTTAAAATAAAAAATAAAAAATATTGTTAAAAATATGAAAATAAATTTTTTAACGATAAAAAATATTTTTTAAAATAAAAATAAAATATAATTACTTAAAAATAAAAGGTAATAACATTTATATCTTTTTACAATCATTATTGATTATTTTAGAATTGATTAACAATAAAATTATACAGAAAACATAATATTATAACGAAACATTTATCAGTTAGTATATTTTTAAAATTAAGTTATTTTATAAAGAGAAATAATAATTAATTCTAAAAAAAAATAATAATTAACCCTAAAAAAAAAAAAATTAAAATTCTTTTTATTTTTATTTTTATTTATTTATTTTATTTAATTTTCCTTTATTTTCCTTCACCACGTAGCCTCAGGTTAATTAGAAAGAAATGATTCAAAAGAAGAAAGCGCTCGAAAGGTCGTGTCCGTTTTTCTCATTTCTGGTTTCAATTCTCTCTCCCTTTAGAAAAGATAGGGTTTTTAGGTTTTGATTGTTTCTATATTGATTTTTGATTCTGAAATTCATCCATGTCCGCTTCGACGGTGTCAATCACGGCCAATCCTGCTGGTAGGCGGAGACCGGTCGTCGTTGGTGAGAAGAAGTCCAACAATATTGATTTTTTACCCAATGAACCACAACTTAATAGCGGCGATCCTGCTGTTAACAATGTTATAACTAACGATAAACTCGTGGCTTCTCACAGTAAGGATCTGAGTCACCACTCGATTCGGAGCGAGGCGGTTCTAGAAAGATCTTCCAAAGATCTAGCCCATGTCAAGAAGAATGCCATGGCGCATTCCACTGTCTCGCCCCGTAGGATTCGTAAAATGGTCGCTAAGCCTGAGAAGCGGCGGTGGCAGACGGTGGTTAGTGTTTTGACCAAGAATTTTGTGCTGTTGCTTGTGTTGATAGGGTTGGTGCAGATGATTAGGAGGCTGGCTCTTCAGTCACCGGATTATTCTATATCTGGTACACAAATTGGAGTGTCGGAATTTGAGTCGGAAATTGCCGATGTTAAGTCAATTCTGAATACTGCTGTCAAAATGATTCAGATTCAAGTGGATTCTATGGATGCTAAGATTGGGAAAGAGGTCCAAGGGTTGAGGAGGGAAATGGACAAGAAGATTGACGACAAAGGTGAATTTTTGGACAGTAAGTTGAACCAATTAGTAGCTAGAAGCGATGAACTGGACAAGTCAATAGGTGAGTTAAAGGATGTCGATTGGTTGTCTAAGGAGGACTTAAAATTTTTTTATGAGGAGTTGAAGAAGGGACATGGTAGCGAGCTTGGTGAAAGTAAGGTAGATTTGGACGATATTAGGGCATATGCAAGAGAGATAGTAGTGAGGGAAATTGAGAAGCATGCAGCCGATGGGCTTGGAAGGGTAGACTATGCCCTGGCATCAGGCGGGGCAATGGTTATCAAGCACTCAGAGCCATATATGGCTGGGAAGGGAAGCAACTGGCTTTTGATGAGTACCCGAAGTGGGGTTCATCCTGATGCAGTTAAGATGTTGAAACCGAGCTTTGGAGAGCCTGGGCAGTGCTTTCCACTGAAGGGAAGTGGTGGTTTTGTTCAAATTAGGCTTCGAACAGCAATTATTCCTCAGGCTGTTACTTTAGAACATGTTGCTAAGGTAATGTCTCTGTTCTGATATGTGGTTGTCCATATCACAAATTATATATTATTTTTCCTTGATGTATATATGTTTTACATGACATTATTATCTGGCTATAACTCATGATCTTATAACCTCAGTGTCTGGTACTCAGCTGCAGATCCTTTGCTTGTACACTATTTTAGTGATCGAGTTTGGGTGCCTAAATTGATGTCTAAGTGTTAGATACAATGGAACGAGTCATGAGAAATCAAGAGATATGTTAAATTCAAGTAGCAAATTATGTTCATAGGTCTAGGGAATGCTGCACTTACATTCCACATAGTCTATGGGCTTCTTCAGGACAACAATAAAGATCCCTTGAATGGAATATCTTTGAGTGATCATCTTGGATTAAAAAGCTTTTCTTATTGACTATCATCTGAAATGTGGTATAGTTAGTCTAGAATTGTGTGATAATGCATAACAAGTAGCATTAGGGTTCAATTTGCATATGCTGACCATTTTCCTATCCAAAAAAGGGATTTGATGGCTAGAAATTTCTATGGATAATGCTTCTGAAATTTGGAACGTTCTTTTTATAAGTTTTCTCCTGTTTGATTATAAAATAAAGCAATTGCATCCAGATGAGTGGATGCTGTAGTTTAAAGGCATATTCATGAAGCGCATCCAACATGGAAAAGTTGAAACATAAACCACCATGGATTGCCTTTAACTATGTGTCTTCTATTATCACTGAGTTTAGGAATCATTTTGTAGCTTTTGAGCTTGTTGACAAACTTTTGATCAAGTGCTCAATTAGATGTCCAAATTATAAGTACTGCACAAAAGGGTCGTATTGATTCTTTATGGATGATATAATAGAAGATTCTTCTTACGGAGTGAAAGTTGGCTGTATTCTTCAATCGTCTATCTAATTTTAGAAAGTTGTTACATTGCTTTGGGGATGTAGAGGGACTACACTTAAATGTTAAATAATGTTAGTTATTGTAGATGATATCAAAGGTTCCTCTTACATAAAGGCCATGCCGTATTGATAGATGGAGGAATGCCCTTTTGACCAATTAGAATGCTCCATTGAATCATCTAAGCAATGCAAAATCAAGTCAATAGGCAGACATGGGCAATGTAAACATAACCTATAATGCAAAATGCCTTGTTCTTCAAATGGTAGTTTGTTTCTCGAAGGGTGCATATAAATGTATGAAGCGACCTAAAAAAATTAGCCCAGGGTAGCTAGGACTAGGAGGTATTTAAAGAAACAAAAATTTCATCTCCAAATTCTATAAAATTTGCTTGTGAAATCAAAGGAAAAATAAATGATTCTAAGTTTCTACCTAGACTTCTTTGCAGGGCATAGACATTGCAATCACTATCTTGTTAGCTTCATAATGAAGGTTATAATTGTAGCTAAAATCCCTAAGAGCGCTAGAAAGCAATTCCAGTATTTTCTTTTGATTCTAAATAAGAGTCACATATTTATAGACTGAGAGGAATTCTAGACTTATAAGAACTTTGACTCCTAATTCTTCAAGGAACGTAGATTCCAAATAGAAAAACTCATGATTCTAATAAAGATTTTGATAATAAGGAATAATATTTTCTTTCTTCCTTGATAGAAAGTTTTTAAAGAATTTCTAATAGCACAAAAATTACAAAAAAGGAAACAAAATCTTACATTTTCAAATTGTAATAGCATGAAAATGATTTCTCTAGGTGTGTGTTTCTCTGTTTGCACTATTCTTGTTTGATTGAAGCGAACTTCTTGAATGGTAGACTGACACTTTGTCTCTGTCTTTTATTCGTGGAAAAATTGAAGAACCTTGTGGTGTGTTTGTAGAAACTTGGGCTTGTTTTTATAAAAAAATTTCTAAAAAACTCAAAAAATGGAGTTCCATGTTCAAATGACATAGCCTTTCAAATGGAGAATTGGAAAATAGATTTTCCAATTTCTAACATTAGAAATAAACCTTAGAAAACAACTTTAAGTGGTTTTCTACTATCGTCCTTTGTAAGCATCTATTTTCTGAATGCGAACATGTGTTTTCCACTTTCTTGTGCGTATGGTCTTGGGTTTGAATCCTATCAAGTTCTCGTACTTCCAAGTTTTTTTTTTGGCTTTTGTTTTGGTTCTATTCTTTTAATCACTTAAACAGTTTGAGTTTGATATCCATCCTCTTTTGTGGTTTTCTCTTATCTTTTTCATTTGTGTATTATCGGCTCCAGCTTTTCTTCCCCCCACCCCCCTTTCTCTCTCCTTCCCTCCTTTTCTCTTTTGTTTTTTCTCTATTTTTTTTTGTTCCTTTTCATTCTGTTTGATAGTCTCTCCCTTTTATGTTTGTTTTATTTTATATATTTTGTTTTATTTTATATATTCTTTCAATTTCTTTTTTTTTTTTCCTTTTCTTCCTTTCTTTGGCATGCATTTCTTCTCTACAATATCATACTTTAATGATTTTATTAATTAAAATAACACTCTTCTCCTTTACATTGAAAATTAATTATTTTAGCAATACAATAACCATATATGAAATAAAATACAATAATTTTTTTTTCTTCTAACATTATTTTATATTAAGAAAAAGTTATTTTTATTACAAAATTAATTTATGGAACTTTTCATGTTAAGAAGACAATATTTGACCAGTTGTTATATATAACAAATAATGGTTGCTTAGAATCAGTCTATATGGCTCATCACAAATTACAAAAACGTTAGCTATTATATGTATCCATGGATTGGCTTTGTGTTAAAGGTGTAGCAATCGTATTTTGTTGATCATGATTTGGTTTATGTTGCCAAACCATAGATGAAGAAAATTTATCATTTTCGAAATTCATGTACTGGTGCATAAAAATTTAGGTGTGATTAGTGGCGGACCCAAAATTTTATTCCAGGGGGGCGAAAATTCATAGTACCAATTTTTTATATGTTATATATAAATATAAAACTCAACTTCATTTAGCCAATTCCAAAATTAATTAGGGTCAGCCATATGGATTCTTTGTTTCCATTCTAAATGATTTTGGACAACGTCTTCTGATAAATGTAATGTTTCTAAATCATATTGTATTCCTTTTCTTCAAGTTAATTTAGATCTACCATTTTCTTTATTTCTCTCCTTTATCACGATGTACTCAACCTTCCTAATTGGAGCCTCTCTAGGTCTCTACTTCACGTGTCTAAACCATCTTGGTTCTACTTTATTGGGAATCTTGCTGTCACATAAGATTTCAGTAGCAAGCCTTCATTTTAACCACCCAGCTTTTATTCTGTGGCTAACATACTCCTTACAACCTTCATCACCTTGAAGGATTGAGCTTAGATATTTAAAATGGGTGCTTTAGGATAATGTCACTCCATCCAAGCTAAATCCCTCATTATCCCCCGCTTCGGCCTTCATTAAAATTATAATTCATGTATTCTGTTTTGGTTCTACTTAACCTGAAACCCTTTGACTCCAAAGTGTTTCTCCACAACTTTAATTTTCTATTTACTCCCTCTTATGTCTCGTCTATTACCACAATATTATTTGCAAAAATCATAATTGTCTTTTGTATATGCTTTGTTAATTCATCCATAACCAAATTAAAGAGGTAAGGGTTCATTGTGGATGCTTGATGCAACCCAACTGAAATAAAAAAGTCTCTTGGGCCTCCTACTGTGTACATACTAGTAGTAGTTCATTCATGCGTCCTTGAATACTTGTATGTGCATAATCGGTATTCTCTTATGTTTTATCACCTACTATAAGACTTCTTTTGGGACTTTTTTATAGGCTTTTCCAAGTCTATGAAAACCATATGCAAGTCTTTCCTCGTATCTCTATATTTCTCCATCAAGCTTGTAATGAGAAAGATTGTTTATATGATAGATCCATTTGCCATAAACCCAAATTAATTGACAGAGATAGATATAACACCATGTAAGCCATGTTTTATAATTCTTTATGACTTATGAGCTTGATTCTCCTGTATTTTGAGCAACTTTGAATGTCTCTCACGTTTTTAAAAATGGGTATTGAAAAGCTCCTCCATTGATATGGTATTTCCTTTGAAGTTTGGATTTGGTTAAACAATTCGGTTAACTAAGCTATTCCTACATCATCCAGAAACTTTCATAATTCAATCGGTATTCCATCAGGGTCACATGCTTTACCAATTTTTCCCTTTCGAAGCCACCTTAACCTCCAAAATATCTAATCCTTCTAGCGAATTCTCTATATTCATATGTTCTATGTTAATCATGTTGTCATCTTGGCTATTACTGAGAAGTTCATCAAAGTGACGCCCCTATCTTTTTTTAATGTTCTCATTTTTCACCAAAACTTTTTCTTCTTTATCCTTTGATACATCTTACCAAATTGATATTTCAATATTTTCCTTCTCTTATCTATACTAGCTTGTAGATATTCTTTTCATCTTTGTGCATTCCAAGTTTCTTATACATCTTCTTGAAGGTCCGTGCTCTTGCTTGTGTTACAGCCTTTCTTGCCTCTTTTTTCGCTTTCTTATATTGCTCATATGCCTCTTTATTATCACATTTTTAGTATTCTCTTTATCATTCCCTTTTACTCTTCTATGCCTTTTTGTACTTCCTCACTCCACTACCACCTCTCCTTTGAGGGTGGACTATGTCTTTTAGACTCTTCTAGAACTTTTTAAGCCATTTCCCTAATCGTTGAAGTCATGTCTATTAACATAGCATGGGCCTTCATGTCATACTTCCATTCTTCCAACTCGAAGAATTCATTCTTAAATATCACTTGCTTCGCTGTTTTTAATTCTCATTACTTTATTCTAGATGTCATTCTTTTTCTACACCTCCTTGTCCTTTTCCTAATCTTGACATCTAGAACTTTCTCCTGATCTTGACATATAGAACTATCAACCATAGATTTAAATAGCGGTCGCAGTTATTTTCGCTGTCGTGGTCGCGTGTAATTGTATCAGGGTTATCGCGACCATAACGTAATGGTAACGGTCAATTGCTATTCAATTTTTCCACCAAAAATTGCAAAGTGAAAAAAAATGAACACAATTTCATTTTGATATTGTTCCTTTAAGATTCTTTGATTTAGGAATGATGAAATTAATATTAATTTTGATACATATAATTATAATATCATACTTTGTTTATATATATTTAAACAACAATTGATAATCTTTATTTTTAAAATTAAAAATATAAAAGACTACATGTAAATTACCACTTAAATTTTATATGAAATTTAAATTTTAGGTTCTGTATTTATATAAATTATATATTTTTAATTTTATTTAGGTTATTGGATTTTTTTCATATTAAAATTTGAGTTATATAAATGAATACACATTTGATCAAAATCCAATTAATTTAAAAATATGAAAATTTTTAAAAACTCAATTCCTTATCGATCAAATTTTTAAAATTTAAAACTAAACAAACAAATGAATTAAAAATAAAACTACATGGCTTTTTTATTTATCCAACTATCTATTGAATCTTACACCTAATATTTTAACTTCACTAATCCCATGCAATGTGTCAAAATTTAGATGGTAAACAGCTAAAAAAAATCTCAAAATCAAGATAAGTTTTTTGACTTTTAATTTAATGAATGAAAAAAAAAAATATTAAAAGAAGTAACAATCAACCCACTTCTTTCTCTTTCTCGCTCTCTCCAAAAAAGCTTTCCCAGAAAGTCTCAAAGTCTCTGTTTTCTTTCTTCTTGTAAGCAGCCTTGTAAACACCGACATTGGATCTTGGTCTATTTGAGATTGTTTCTTTTAATCGTAATTAAGGATGATTTCTTTTTTGAACAAATTGGGATATGGATAAGCTTGGGCGGTCAGTTAGTCATTACTAGTATGAGTCAGCCTCAGTACTTAAGCTAGAGCGAGGGAGTTCTTCGTCCACGCATAGCCAGGTACATAGTCTCTGTTGTAGTCTTTTTCTTTCCCTGGCTCCCATTTTTGATTTGGGTTTCGCTTTTTCCCTATTTAAGATTTTGGGTGCTCTGCAAATTTCTCTCCTTTGTGCTTCATTGTTACAAAGGCATGCATGCTTTATGCCTAAAATGGAGATACAACCATTCTATAATGGGTTTTCTGAAAAAGATATAATAATAATAATAATAATAATAATAATAATAATAATAATAATGCTGGGGCCGTTACAGCTTGCACCGTTACCATTATGTAATGGCTTTGAAGGCCGTTAAAACCTTCATTTTCTTTTTGTTCGTTATTTATCGGGAATATCAATAACGGGGAACCAATTTACCGTTAGATATCGACCGTTACGTTAAATTCATGATATCAATTGATGTTGACTTGTTAAAGTCCCCCCTGAGATCACTTTGTAATCTTTGCATAGGCTCTATTTGTCTTTCTTGTGAGAAGAAAGTCAATTTGACTTCTATTTTGCTCACTTTTAAAAGCCACTAGATGAGATTCCCTTTTTATAAAATTGTTATTTATTAGGATTAAGTCATAAGTCACAACAAAATTAAGGATGCTTGTCCCCTCCTTATTTTTCATACCATAACCAAAACCTCCATATACCTTCTTATAATCCTCTCACATGTCTACTTAGGTTTCTAGCAGTCATAATATTCTCTTTATTTGGTAAGCTTTGCATAAGGTTGTCCATATCCTTCCAAAATTTTTGTTCGCTCTCATTATCTAATCCAATTTGTGTAGCATAAGCATTAACTATATTTATCACTTATCCTTCAACAACTAGCTTAACAAGAATAAATATAAAAATCTAACTGTAAAAATGTTTATATATTTTTATATAAATATAAAAATCTAATTATAAAAATTCTTAGAATAAGACGGAAAAAACAAAAGTTTAGAGGGGAAATATGAAAAAAATAAAAATAAAAATTTTAGGGTATAAAATAAAAGAATTAAAAATTATAGGTATAAAACTAAAAAAAAAGTATGGAGTTAAATGGTTACCTATAAAAATTCCAAGTGTTAGAAAGGTTAAAATAAAAATTGAAAGGGGCAAATATGAAAAAATAAAAATTTAGAGGGGCAAATATGAAAAATGTAAAAGTTTAGGGGGGGTTAATATAGGAAACCTAAAATTTTTAGGTGTAATTAGCGCCCCCCAGCCCCTTTGTGTTTGCCATTGGATGTGATATGTACCACTTAATGGTATATAAAGAAGGAACCTGACAATAATTTTAACATTATTCATTCTCTTGCATTTGTTAGTATTTAAAACTTGGCATTACTTTTAAGAGTTCTTGAATGGAAGACAGTTTTGAAATGCATATTAAAAGCGATATAAAATTTTTTGTAAAGAAAAAGCATAAACTTGAGGAAAATTCTTGTCTAAGTAGGGGCTATGTGGAGCTCCCTTGTGAGAAATGGAATCCTACTATATATGAGATCATTCTCACATACCCAAAGACAAATTTTAGTTTGTATCATCAACTGAAGACATAATTCAGCAGACATATACAAGATCTCCTTAAAATAAACAAATGAAACCTCACAATAGTTAAAAAAAAAAAAGAAACTTCACAGAATGATTTTAAACAGAAGGAGAGCTTCATTGTTCAGGAACACTATAGAAGGACAATAAGGACAGTTAAAACCAAGCCACAAAATAATCTAAGTTATGAAAGTAATGGTTTGTGGAGATTGGGTAAAAGGAGAACATTATCAGTAGCATATGCAGCAACAACATGATGAAAATATATAAATCAACATTTCTGAAGAAAAAAAGAAAAAGAAAATAGGTGAGAGGAAAGAGTAGAAACAAGCAAGATATCTGAGTGTAGCAACTATGTTAAATTCAATCAATCTATTTTCCATGGAAAAAAAAGAAACAATAAGTCTTAGAAGAAAACTTCGGAAGGCGTAATTGTTGCAAGTGGCTATTTAGTGAGAGTGTCAACGATGGAATTCCCTTCTCAAAGCATGGTAGAAATTTGATTTCCTTTAAAAGCGTCTGCAAGTTAATAGCAGTTGTATTTTGAAGGATTTTTATTGAAGGAAGATAACTAAGATACAATTACTATAGAGTTAGATGAAACTTGGAGACAAAAAGAATAAATCCTAGATAGTTGATAGAATAATTTTAAATGAAAGTCTTGTGCAGAGATAATAGCATTGTTCTTTTTTATGTGAAATTGATCATGTTTAACTATAAAAAATTGATTTAATGAAAAAGAAACAAAGAAGTGTTGTTTGGAAAAATTGTGGTACATTTTTATTTTTCAGATTAATTGAGTTTTCAAATTCTGCTTGTTCAAACTTAAAATAGGCCAATTGTCTTTTGAAGGGTTTAGAGCATCAAGCAAATCATATGCCATTTTAACCTGCAATAAGAAAAAGTACTATTAGTTCTTTCTAGTTGTATAAACCATAATAAGATGAAATTTTCATAGAAGCAAAATACTCAATCACTGTTTTTGCTTGTTTAAACCAGAATAAGTGATTGTGAATTGCAATAATTTTCTACTATAAAATTTGTCATGAAAGTTTGTTTCTCTGCATGTTCATCGTTGGTTATGAGTAAGGCTTTCTTCCCCCCTTTTTAAAGGATAAAGGAAACTGGAAAAAGCTCAAATATATCTATGATTAAATTGCATTGAGATACATTTATGAAAATAGGTATTGAAAATGAGTTTGTAGGGTGTCAAAAACCCCAAAATCATGCTGCATAAAAAAAAAATCCCCAAATCATGCTGCTTTATATATGTAACGTATAAAATTCGAAAATTGGAATCTAAAGAATTGAATTGTGCCTCTAAAATTTTCCAATCATAAAATGGGTAGCTAGTAGCAATGGATCCCCATGTTCATGTTTTGGAAATTTTTAAATAGGGAAGGTTGGATTGAAAGAGGGTGTGTAAGAAGAAAGATGTTAGGTTAAAGCCAATCTGATTACTGAGAATAGAGAAAGATTAGGAGAATTATGAGAGAAGATAGAGAAACAGTAGAGTAGAGAGAAGGTTTAGAAGAGAAATAGAGAGAGAGGAAGAGAACAATCGAATCAGAATTGTATTGATGATAGAATCCCCTTTACACAGTAGCTGGTTTATTCTTATAGTAACTCCTATCTATCTGATCTATGCCACCTCATCTATATCTGTTAGAATCTAATAACAATCTTGCCGACTCATTATTCTATCAGTTACAACTGTTTTCTTATCTCTATCTCTGATCCTTATCTGTTACCTTTCTATTTCTATACCTTTTTCTATAATATGTAACAATACCCCCTTCTGTAGCTCTTTCTTGTCCCCAAGAAAGAGGTGAATCTGGAAATTGAGCTTCAATAAAATTTCTGTCCTCCCATGTAGAGTCTTTAGTAGGAAAATTGACCCATTTGATTAGACCCTGTCGGACCTGCTGATTATTCCTAGTGATAGTCCTGGTTTGAAGGACTGTTTCTGGAGCTACTAGGGCTGCCTCTTCAGTAAGAGTGGGAAGGTCCAACAAGGGGTTAATGTTGTCACCTATGAGTACGGAGACATGTAAAACAGGATGCAGTGAAGAAGTAGGTGGTAATTGCAACTTATAAGCCACTTTACCAATCTTGTTGATGACCTGATATGGACCATAATACTTGGCAGCTAGCTTTAAGGATTGCCTAACAGCAATGGAGGTCTGCCTGTAAGGCTGCAGTTTCAAGTAAACCCAATCCCCTCCTTGGAATTCCCTTTCTGTTCTTTTCCTGTCCATCTATTGTTCATCCTGTTCTGAGCTAGTTGTAGGTTGTCTTTTAGCATTTGAGTGACATGTTACCTATCTTTAAGAAAGTCGGTAACAACTTCTACTCTAGTAGTGTTCAAAGGAAAGACAGTAGGGCTTGGTGGTTTGAGGCCATAAAGGGCTTCAAATGGGGTCATTTTAATGGAGCTATGATAGGAAGAATTGTACCACCATTCAGCTAATACAAGCCAGTTGAACCAGGTAGCAAGCTGTAAGTGTGTAATACACCTTAGATAGGCTTCCAAGCATTGATTAACCCTCTCTGTTTGGCCATCTGTTTGGGGATGGTAGGCAGTGCTGAATTTGAGTGTAACCCCCAATGTTTTGAAAAGCTCCTTCCAAAATATACTAGTGAAAATTCTCTCTCTGTTAGTCACAATGGACTGAGGTGCCCTATGTAGTTTAAAGATGTGATCAAAGAAAATTTTGGCTATGGATGTGGCTGTATAAAAGGTAAGTTAAGGCTATGAAATAGGCATTTTTGGTTAACCTGCACGCAACTACTAATATAGCATTGTGACCCTTGGATTTAGGTAATTGCTCAATGAAATCCATTGAGATTTGTTGCCAAGCTAGGGTTGGGATAGGTAATGGTTGAAGGAGTCTGAGTCAATACCCCATTGCACAATGCAAATTTAGGGTGACTGGTAGAATTAATTGCCAGTTGCTTAACTAAGTCTGCTACCTTTTCATCACCTTCATAACTCTTGACTAAATCATCCATCCAAGTAGGAGTCACAGTGTAGTGGAGAGAGCACAAATCCATGGTAGGCAAAGTTGTGGCAGAAATGGAATCAGTGACAGGTCTTCTAGAGAGTGCATCTGCAACAGTGTTTTCTACTCCTTTTTTATACAAAATTTTATAGTCCAGCCCCAATAACTTTGAGATGCCCTTTTGTTGTAAATTGGTATGTAATCTCTGCTCTAGTAGGTACTTTATACTTTCATGGTTTGTTTTGATGTAGAACAGGCTGTGCTCCAGGGAATGCCTTCATTTTGTAACAGCAAATGTTATGGCCAGCAACTCCTTGTCATAGACTGATAGGGACTGACTTCTAACTCCAAAGGCCTATGAAATGAATGCTATAGGATGCCCTTGTTGCTGTAAAACAACACCATACCTAGGTTACTTGCATCTGTCTCCACTATAAATGGTTGTGTAAAATTAGGTAAGGCTAATACTGGAGCTGTTGTCATGCTGGTCTTTAATTGGGTAAAGGCAGTTTGGGCAGTTGCTGACCATTGGAAGGAGTCTTTCTTAAGTAATTTAGTCAAAGGTTTAGCAATTGCTCCATAATTCCTAATAAATTTTCTATAATACCCTGTCAACCCAAGAAACCCTCTCACATCTTTCAGAGTTACAGGTTGTGGCCAGTTAATCATGGCTACAATTTTCTGAGGGTCAGTTGCTACTCCCTTTCCTGATATGATATGCCCTAAGTACTCTACTTTTGATTTAGCAAAGGAGTATTTGGATAATTTTGCATATAATTGCTGATCTAAGAGAATCTGAAAGACTGCAGTAGGGTGCTGTAAGTTTTCTTGCCAAGTTTTGCTATATATGAGCATGTCATCAAAAAATAGTAGAACAAAGTGTCTAAGATAGGGTTGAAATATATGATTCATTAAGGCTTGGAAGGTGGCAGGGGCATTGGTGAGGCCAAATGGCATCACAATAAACTCAAAATGGCCATGGTGGGTTCGAAATGCTGTTTTAGGGATGTCTTGAGGTTGCATATGGATTTGGTGGTATCCTGCCCTAAGGTCTAGTTTAGAGAAGATTTGAGCTTGGTAGAGTTCATCTAACAAATCATCAATAATAGGGATGGGAAATTTGTTCTTGACTGTTTGGTCATTGAGTTTCCTATAGTCTATACAAAATCTCCATGGTCCATCTTTTTTCTTAACTAGTAAAACAATAGAGGAATAAAGCCTGGAGCTTGTTTGAATGATGGAAGAAGTGAGCATGTCTTGCACTAGCTTCTCTATTTCTGTTTTTTGATAATAAGGGTATCTATAAGGTCTGATGTTTACTAGTTGTGTATTTGGTTGCAAGGTAATGGAATGGTTATGACTCCTAAAAGGAGGTAAATATTGGGGTTCTGTGAATATTTGTTGGTATTGGTTTATAATGGCTTGTAGGTCAGTTGGATAGCAGGTAGGGTTATGGGAAGATTTGTCTTCAGAGATGCTTAGGATACAAAAAATTGGGGTTTGAAAGTCCCTCCCTTTTTTATTAAGTATACATTCAGTCCCTCTCAGAATATTACCTTTGGTTGCTCCCCTTAATGTCACAGGCTGCCCTTTAAATTGAAAAGAGATAGTGGAACTATCAAAGTCAAATAAGACTGGATTGAATTGTTTGAGCCAATCCACTCCTAGGATCATATCTAATCCTCCTAAATCCAGTACCCTTATATCAAAACTGAATGCTTGATCATCCATCTTCCAAGCAAAATTTGGGCACTGGTGATTGCAGACCATCTTCCTGCCATCAACTACTTTGATTGTCAATGGAACAATACAGATTGTAAGCAACTTTAACTCTGTTGCTATTTGCTTGTTGACAAAGCTATTGGTGTTGCCTGTGTAAATTAGTATTATAAGTTATCTATTCTGATACTGCCCCAAATTTGTATTGTCTCAGCCCCTCTGCTGCCTTCTATTGCATGCACAGACAGAGTATATTCCTCAAATAACCCTTCTTCTTGGTTCTCAGGCTGGTCTACTTGCTCAGTTTCCTCCTCCTCTTCTTCCACATATAGAGCTGTTAATGGTTTAGGTTTGTACTGGTGTCCAGGGAAAAATCTGTCCCCACACTTGTAACAGGCCCTAGGTGGTTGTTTAGGAAGATTTGTTGGTAATGGAAGTGGTTTTCTGAGGTTATTTAGGGTTGTAGTTACTGTATTGGTTGGTTTGGAAGTAAATGAATTAGGTTTAGGTAAAATTTCGGGATTTGGTGCTCTAGGAAGGTAAAGTTGGAATGGCAGGAGACCTCTGAAATGATGTTGGTTGATTATTGAGGGTTGTATTTGTATGAGGGTAGGTATAGTATGAAAAGTTGTTTCTGTAATGGGATGGAGGAGTCTTATAGTGTCCTGCTGGGGTTTTACTGGTTTGGTGCAGCATTTTCTCTTGTAATTTGGCTGTGTCCATGGCTTGTGTTATGGTTACAGGTCTGAGCATCCTAACCATTAGTCTAATATCTTTTCTTAACCCCCCAATAAACCCAGATAAGAAGTAGTTTTCACCTAACTCTGGCAAAACCCTCTCCATTTTAATCCTTAAGTCCTCAAAAACATCCTGATATTCCCTCCACAGATCCATCCTGTCTCAGTTTCATAAATTCTTCAACTATGTCCTCCAACTCATCATCCCCAAATCTCACATATATAGCTTTCTCATACTCTTCCCACTGTTTAAGAGGCCCTCTATTCCAATTATGGAACCAAGAGTCTGCCTTATCAACTAAGTAAAGATTTGCAATTCCTATTTGCTGATCCTCTGCTATATGATAAACTTTAAAGTATTTCCCACATTTTTTAAGCCATGATCTAGGATCTTTGCTTTCAAAATTCTGTAGCTTAATTTTAGGCAAAAACAGATTCTTACCTTCACTCATTCCTGAATCTTGAGAAAATTGAGTCCCAAATGTAGATGCTTGTATTATGAAATTACCTCCGACTGGATTTGGCAGTAATCCTTTATCTGTAGGTGCAAGATTGTTTACTTCCACATTCACAATAGTCTTGCCTCTATCTGTTGCTAATTGGGTCATGAAACCCTTCAATTCCTCCAATATATCCTACTGCTTGTTGGACTGATGTCTCACCTCCTCTTTGAATTCTTTAAGTTCTGCTACAGTCCGCGTGGAATGTTCATGAATTCCTCTTACTTGTTCCTCTTATTCAATTATCCTCACCATCTCTGCACTCACAATGCTAGATCTGGCCATTGAACTTTTTTTTTAAGGGATTCACAGATTGAAGTACAAAGAAAATGGAAAAAAAATTTAGGGCTTTTTTTTATTGAATGACTTTAAAGAAGAATAGATTGAATCTGCAATTGCAGCTTGATATGAGTGAATTTTGTCAGTATTTCAGTATAACAAGAATCGAAAAATTCATAGAATTCAGAAGAAGAACAAGAATTTAAGAAGAAGCAAGATTAAGAAGAAGAAAGAGAGAAGAATTGGAGATTCTAGGGTTTGAACTTTCGGCCCCAATTTGATTGAACCAAGCTCTGGATACCAATGGTTAGGTTAAGCCAACTTGATTACTGAGAATAGAGAAAGATTAGAAGAATTATCAGAGAAGATAGAGAAACAATAGAGTAGAGAGAAGATTTAGAAGAGAAATAGAGAGAGAGAGGAAGAGAACAAACGAATCAGAATTGTATTGATGATAGAATCCCCTATACACAGTAGCTGGTTTATTCTTATAGTAACTCCTATCTATTTGACTTATGCCACCTCATCTATTTCTGATAGAATCTAATAACAATCTTGCCAACTCATTATTCTATTAGTTACAATTGTTTTCTTATTGCTCTCTCTGATCCTTATTTGTTACCTTTCTATCTCTATATCTTTTTCTATGAGGGTCTGTTTGGATAGTCTAGAATTAGAGTTGGAGTTGGAATTGAAATTCCCAATTCCAGTATTTTGCAGTTATCTAGAATTAGAATTGGAATTCTATCTACAATTCCATGGTATTGTAATATAATTAAAAAAATAATTTCACAATTCCATTCTCAATTCATAAGAATTACGGTTTCATAATCACCACTACCATTTTCTCTCCCAGCACCACCGCCACCGCCACCATCGACGATGAAGGCTTGTCGGACAATGGCTCGTCAGATCGTCATTGTCAGCTACGATGGCTCGCCGGACTGCTGGCGATCCACCACTACCACCCCCACCGCCACCGTCGGCGGTTCATCACCACTCCCAACTCTACCGCTACTTTCATCGCCACCTATTTTTTATTTAATTTCAATTTCAATTTCAATTTCAATTCTTTATGTGAAATAAACGTTGAAATTACAATTTCAACACAATTATAATTCTAGAGAATTGAAATTGGAATTGGAATTAAAATTCTCAATTCCAATTCCTTATCCCAAATGGATCCCAATATGTAACAAAAGAAGGATACAAAGTTAAGGCTAGGTTTTGGAATCTGTAATTTCCAATTCTTTAATCTTGTGGTGCACGTGAGAGGATTGAAAGGAGTTTTATGAATCTTTCAAATTAGATGTGGCCTTTTCTATTATTAGAATTTGCCAACATGGCATCATTTGGTTAAAGGGCCGTTATTTGGTGCCATACTTTTACATAAATATGCTAGATGCCATAGTAATATGTTCCGACTACTTAATCTGCAACTGATCTAATAAAAATTTGTTAATTTTGAAGAAATGATTAAGATAGTGATGACCTTTGAATAAAATAAAAAGGAGAAACTGATAACTTGTAAACTAAGTGATAACTTGCAGCAGAAAATATTACAATATGAATATGATTATGTATTCAAAATGGAAAATGGTTTATCAAATTTTATCTTTGACAAATGAACATGTTTTACAACTGGAAAACTATTTACCAAGAAAATGAAAACTGAAATTGAAGAATAGAAAATTATTTTCCACAAATAAACAGGCCTTTATCCTTTCACCATGCACTTGGATACCTTTCTTCTCATTAGGAACTTATTGATTTAAATTTGGGGCTGGTTAAAGTTTCTTGATACAGATTTTCTCTCCAAGTAATGTTTTCGTTCTTTTGTTTCTTGTCCTTGTTTTTCTAGTTTCTACATGAGGCAGTTTTTTTGTTCCGCTCGCACTACAGGTTATTGTTATTCATGGTTGATGGTGCTGTGTTTCCCTTTTTCAGTTTTCTTCTCCATTTAAGTTTTATTTCCCAAACTAAGGTGAAAACTACAAATAGGAGTGTTGAAAAAAAGAGGGAGGGGGATGGGGTGAAGAGAACAAGTGTTACGGTAATATATAAAGAAAAACAACAGAAAACATTAGGGAGGAAAGAAAAGAAAAGATTTGGGAAAATAGGAAAAAAAAAAGGTGGAAAAGAAAGGAGAAGGCTTTTAAAAAGCAGAAAAGAATAGATGAAGAAAAAGGACAATGTTATTAAAAGAAATGCAGCTACTGTGTTTGAACCTTTGGCATGTGGTGCTAATGATGGAAACACGAGATAAACCAGGTGTTTTCTATTTGTAAAATATAAAGGTTGTATTCATTGGAACAATGGAAGCAACTTGTACCTGTTTTGCAAGGGTAAACTTGAAAATTAGGAATTTTCCATTTAGAAAGTTAGAATATAACTGTATTTCTCAGTTTTCTAGAAAATTTTCTGGATAACAATCTAGTCTTTCTATGACGGAAGGCAATCTAGGAATATTATTTGCTGAAGTGCTTTTATGCTTTTTTCATTTTCCTCCATTCTCTACTCCTGAACTAAAAGAAGGCAGCTAGTAAGCATTTAAAAAAAATCCAAAGTTTAGGTTGCTTGTGTGATTATAGTAAAGCTTATTGACATTTTGAATTTTGAATTCTTTAGTCATCATGTGTTGAGAATGGTAGGCAGAGAACTCACACATATGATGCAAGTTCTGTAAAATGAACCTTCAAAAAGCTGTATTTTCATTGATAGATCAAGGCTCTCATTTATCTCTTAGTTGCAAGAGATCCAAGTACGAAAGTAACCCACAACCATGCCTTCAAACCATGCTTACCTTTTTATCATATCTAAACCATCCTATCTAATTTGAATATGTCGCGTCTCAGAATTAGAACATGACGGTCCTAGTATGTGGGATCAGTCTAAGACAACCAATACCAGTAGAACCCCCTTGTCATATTTTTTTCTCTCTCACTGTCATTTAATTAATTACTTTATGTTTTGTGCTCTGTGATTCAATTATTGTCCTGTAGTTCAGTTAATTTTGTCACATTATCTACAAAATAAATACAATTTAACTGTTTATACATATATATATAATTATAAAATATAATTGGTTCCTTGGAGTCAGAGACTGAAACCCGCTCAATCACTCATTACCTGAAAAATATTAAATCACTACAGAGAGTAGAAATATACTTAGTGAGCTCATTATACATCATAATATATGTAGGGTTAGGAACAGTGAAAACATAGGATAAATAAACAATAAACAATGTCTGCACACCAAATGTTACAAAGGAGGAAAATGATGACAATAATAAGCTGTATCAAATGGTCAAGTCAATGAACATTATATAATCATGTGGAAATGACAGATGAAGGGCCTTAAAACGTATAACAGTATACATATCTCATATAAAATACGTAAGGTGGGCCAAACCTTATTGCTAGGACAACCCTTCCCAACTAGGGTTTTGGACACTTAACCCTGTCCAATGGGCCATTGTGCACAACGCCGATGGTACTAACTCACTACTCTATCAGTCAGGTGGTTCTGTCAAAATACACATATGTATAGACAATAGATAACTAATATGGCATCAATGGAGCAATAACAATAGAAAGGATATATGTATCAAGTCAATAAACAATGTACTTGTACAATGCACATTCGGTGTTCACGTGAATCATATATGTAACATTGGTATCAATAATAGGTATCATAATGGGTAAGACAATCATATATGGTCTGATAACAAGAGGTTCAACTGATGTCAGTTGTGCTGGTGCCATTGGCTAGCCTATATCACTGGCGAAAAGGGATTGGCTAGCCAATGGCATTGGCTTGGTAGGTCAATGGAGAATTCATTTAGGTATTTTGACAAATACTTTGTGTGCAACTTTCAAGCAACATTCATGTTAAGTTTTGGGGCAATTTTGACATAGCCCAAAAGTCAATCAACAAGCTCACAATGTAGGCTAAACAATATGCAATTCAAATCAAACATTAAGCTATTCCAAATGAAGCAATATAGACTTGAAAAACCAAAAAAACAAAGCAAAAATTTCAAAGGAAATAGTGCATTGTGGTTCGGCCAAAATAGGGTCAATTCACAAATGGATTTCAATCTTCGATTTAGAAATTTTTCCATATAAAATGATGTATAAGGAACTCACTTCTACCAACCAATTGGCCATATTTACTTCCAAACTCTCAAAACAATTAGAGAAGGCAAAAGTCACAATTATGCTCTTCTTTGGTATCTACATCAAAATTATCACCAAATTAGCTTCTGATGGATACAATTAATCATATTCTGACCTAATTATGTATTAAAGATGATTAATTTAGGGTTTAATACTTTACATATTCAAATTAGGGTTTGAATTTGAGAATTTCTATCAATTTGAACTAATTGATGCAATAGATAGTTAAATTTATCTAATTCATCATCTAACATAGTTGTATAACTTAGAAACATAAAATAATCATCAAATTACCTTAAGGTGTGGTGGCGGCCGAAATCTCCCTTTGAAGAACTCTTAGATTTCTTTTGGTTTTCTTGATGAATTTGGTATGGTAATAGGTTAATTTGGTGGAGAAATAAAGTTTTCAATAGGTTTTCTTTAATGATTTTACATGAAATTGGATGGGAAATTGGTCGGCCAAGTGAGGAGGAAGAAGAAGAAGAAGAATAATGGTTGGAAAATGGCTAAGTGTTAGTATTTATAGGTGAAACTTTTGAAAATTAGGTTTTCTATTCCAAAACTTTTGATATTTATACTTTTGATTATAAATTTTCTGTAATTAATTCTGTAAATTCTATTTAGTTTCAAATATCATTGTGGGGAGTGTATAAACTTATTTTTAGCTGTAGTTTCATATTATGCTTTCCTGGGGGCGAAATTTTGTACTCAGATATGAGTTTCCAAAATTGCCTCTGAAGTTCTACTTATTTACAGTTTTGCCACTCTTATTGTTTTTCACCATTCTTTTCACTTTTCCTTTCTTTCTTTTTATTATTACTTAGCATTATATTGATTCTATAATTATTCATTAGTCAGTGTTTAATATACTTTAGATTTGCTTTAGATTCAGTCTATTAAGTTAATGTGCTTATTCATGCAATTTTGAACTAACTGTAAAACAATTACTTAGTAACAGTGCTAAAATTTTAGGATGTTACATTCTATCCTCTTTAATAAAAATCGTTCTCAAATTTTCTATCTACATGTACCTCGTTACTAAAACAAGTATGAATACTTGTTATGCATATCTTGTCCACTGTCCCACGTACATTCTTCTATTTATTGGTTTCTTTATAGCATTTTAACCATAGGAATTTCCTCGTTACGTAGTTGCCTGATTTAACTATCTATTATCTTCACAGATACCTCCTCGTATGTTAAGTTTTCATTTATCTCAATTTCTTGTGGTTCCAATACATGTGATGGATCGGGTATATATTTGCAGAGTATGAACACATGGAACATTGGATGCATGTGACTCAAATTAGGTGGAAGCACCAGTCGATATGCAACATAACCAATCTTCTCCAATATTTCAAATGGCCCGATGTATCGAGGTGTCAGTTTATCCTTCTTACCATACCTCATTACAACTTTCATAGGTGAAATTTTAAGAAAACATGGTCACCTTCGATGAAATGTATATCTTTACTCTTCGAATCCGTGTAGCTCTTCTATTTGCTAAATGCGGTCTTCATTTTTTCCTTTATAATAGAAATTTTCTCTATAGTCTTTTTAATCAATTCAGGACCTTTTAAATGTTTTTCTCCTGGTTCCACCCAACAAATAGGAGATCTATATTTCCTACCATATAGTGCTTTATAAGAAGTCATCCTGATTGATAAATGATAATTGTTGTTGTAGGAGAACTCAATCAATGGTAGATATTGATCCCAATTGCCTTTGAAGTCCAATACACATAACCGTATCATGTCTTTCAGTGTCTGTATGGTGCGTTTTGACTGACCATCTGTCTGAGGGTGGAAAGTTGTGCTAAATCGCAATTGAGTACTCAGTGCTTCCTGAAATTTCTGCTAAAATCTTGTGGTAAACTGTGTTCCTCGGTCTGATATGATCATTAATGGCATGTCATGGAGTCGTACTATTTTATCAATGTACAATTGGGTTTACTGTGCTACAGTATAGCTGATTTTCACTTCTAGGAAGTGAGCTGATTTAATTAATCGATCAACTATCACCCAAATAGAATCATATTCCCGTGAAGTTCTCGGTAAATCAACTACGAAATCCATAGTGATTTGTTTCCATTTCCATTCTGGTAACTCTATCTTCTTGAGTAGTTCTGACGGTTTCTGATGTTCAAATTTAACCTGCTTGCAGGATAAACAGGTAGTGACAAATTTAGTTAAATTCCTCTTTATGTTAGGTTACCAATAATGCTCATTCATATCATGATACATTTTAGTAATCTCAGGATGAACACTATAATAAGCATAACGCATCTCCTTCATGATTCGCTCCCTTAATTTATCTATATTAGGTATACACAATCGTTTCTCACATTTTAATACTCCATTATCCACTATGAATTCATGAACTTTCTCAGTTTGAATATCTTTCTTTTAACTTTAATAGATGAGGATCCCTATCTTGTACTACCTTAATATCATCAATCAATGTTAGCTTCACATGAAATTAGGCTAGCAGAGCCTGGTTTTGATCTTGGGTTTCTAATTCCAATTGCACTCCCATATTCACTAATTCTTTCATCTCCTGAATGAATGGTCTTCTGGTAATTGCAATATGTGCTAGACTGCTAATGGATTTTTAGCTCAAGGTATCAGCAATGACATTGGCTTTGCTTGGGGGATACAATATCTCATAATCATAATGTTTAAGCAATTCTACTCATCTTTGTTGCCGAAGATTTAAATCTTTTTGCTGCAGGATATACTGTAAGCTCTTATGATTCGTATAAATCTCACATTTCGATCCATACAAATAATGTCTTTAAATTTTCAAAGCAAATACCACTGCAATCATCTCCAAGTCGTGTTTTGGATAATTCATCTCATACTTTTTCAACTGTTGCGAAACATAGGCAATAACCCTCTTATTCTTCATTAGAACACAATCCAATTCAACGCTGGATGCCATCACAATACACCGTGAATTTATCATTCTCCGTTGGCAAAACTAAGGAAGAGGTAGACCTAAATTAACCTGGATAATATGATTTAGAGTATTACAATTATATGAAGATATTGCCCAAAATCGTTTCATATGAAAATAAAGAATCTATATAGCTGATTCCAATTAACTTTGAGATTAAGTATAAGTTGAGTTGAGCTGAGTTGAGCATTAGATAATGCTGATAAAAGATGTAACTTTATTGATTTTTGGAGATTGAGGGTGTTTGAACTAATAAAAAGAGGAGATGCAAAAAGGGCATTAATTCATGGTAGGCGCCAATGGGATATTCAATATCCTTAATAGGTGGTGTTTAAGAGGAATTTTTCTTGGAAATCATTGGGATATTGGTTTTGGCTGAATTACAAGAATTTTACTTTTTACGTTCTTAGTTTACTTTTTTGATATTTGTGAAAGGGGAGGTTGGAGAAGTTGAACAGTTTCTGTTAATTGAATTTTAACATTCAAATTTGTTATTGATATGTGGCATTTCTTTAGGAATTTCTCAATTAAAAAAACTTCCCTCGGACCAAAGAACTCTGAATTTATGCAAGTATCCTCTTCTTTTTCTTCTTGAACTGTTCATTTCTGTATCTAAAAAGTAGCAAATGAAAGATTTCATTCTTAGAAAATGTTTTTGAAGTGTTCATGGTTGTGTGATTAGCAATTTTTGTGTATCTAGAAATTAAAAAGAATAAAAAAGGATGGAGTAGAGGTGAATACCTATGCTGGCAGTTCTCCATCTAATTGGTGGTGACAGAATGGTGATGGTCCCTGAGATAGTTAAGAGTTAGCAGCATGGACTATGAGTTGTGATTTGTGCTGATATCTGTTAAGATGGTTAATCTTAATAGTTTGTAATCAAAGCTTTTAGGGTTTAGAATTAGAAATAGAAGGAAATTAAAAAATTGAGAGAGAATTAGGGTTACAGAGAGAGAGAGAGAGAGAATTAGAGAAAGAAGATAGTATTTCTTTATTGAATTTAGAATGTAATCCTAGAGCTGTTTATTAGCTCTTTTTATATAGTTGGTTATTCAGTTACCAGTTATTCCTATAGTACATTTTGTACTATCCTTTTAACCACCCTTTAACAGATTTTCCCTCCTAATTTCTAAGGCTCGGATCCTCTGCTACTAATCTTATTATATTCCCTTATTAACCAAACAACTATACTTATCAACAACACAATTCAACTCCTATCAACTCACACTCAAGCACTGCTGTTTCCCTTTCCATTTCTTCTTATAATATGTAACAATATCTTTGATGATAAAATCTGTAAGGTAATGTAATTGGTACAATTGTCAAAAGTAGTGATTGTTGTGCTTAGGGAAAGTGGTGGGTACTGTGTTTTTTACAGTTACATTGCACTACAATGGTCGTGGTAGTATCAAGGGATGTGGAGTGGGTTGAAGCCATGAGATTTTTAAATATTTTTTACGTATGATACATGGATGTTGACATAGGCTTTTTAACTTTAATGAAAATATTTTGATCCTTTAATCTAAGGCCAGGTTCCTGGCTGATAGGTCCTATTTGTTTGAATTTTTTTTTTTTAATGCTACTCTATCTTTTTTCTTATTTGAAATTTTTAGGCTATTTTACAATGTCTAGTATGAAATGCTATGTTGTTTGTTACCATGCAATTGAGGTTGTGGGAGTGAACTATTTTATTTTTATACAGCTAAATGCTGGGAATACTATTTATGAGTCATGAGATTAAAGTGAATGCAATCCTTGGCTCATTTGAATGCTTAGATTGCTTGTCGTATTGAATTTAAAAAATTCTATCAACTTGCTGTTGACAATGATTGGAAGCTAAAGTTCAAAATTCTCTCTTTAATTTTAGCACTTCTATTTATTGTTATTACTATTTAATGTCTCTTTCAGGAATATTTTACTGGGCTTCTAAAATATTTATTTTTGTCGGTTGGACAGAGTGTTGCTTATGACAGGTCAAGTGCTCCCAAAGAGTGTCGGGTGTCTGGGTGGCTGCAAGGACATGATACCGATTTAGCAATTGATACTGAGAAAATGTTTCTTTTAACTGACTTTACTTATGATCTTGAGAAGAGCAACGCTCAGACCTTCACTGTGTTGGATTCAGCAACCACTGGCATTGTTGACACTGTCAGGCTGGAGTTCAAATCCAACCATGGAAGCTCTTCCCACACTTGCATTTATCGCTTGAGGGTGCATGGTTTTGAACCTGACGCTGTATCAATGATGACAATGGAGTCTTAGATGCATTGATTTTGATTTTGTGCTTAATATGATGATTGTAGGCTTAGTTATATAACTTTGATCAACTGGATATAGATTTATTTGCTTGAACTCACTACGTATGTTGTGTGTTTTCTACTTGTGTTAGTTTACCAAGGGAAATAGGTCGGTGCATTGGTAGGATTTGTCTAAATTGTCTTTGTATTTTCTTGGCCAATTCTGTATTTCTAGAAAAGATGCTATTCGTGTTGCAATTTCCGAGTCTTGCCCTTTTTTGATAGTCTGTATGTGTGTAAAAGTAATCGGAGTTTACCTGAATTTTTCTTTTATAATTTTATCATATTATTATACTCAAATTGATAAATTTATTTATAATTATACCCAAAATACAAGTCTTGTCAATAGTAATCATTTTCAAGTCAAAATAGAAGCAAAAGGAGTTAATAGAGGTAATGGATAATATCGTTTTTAATTGTGGTGAAATTGTCTATTAATGGGAATATTGTATTATCTTCATCCCATAGAAATTCACTTTTATTTTTACACATAATGTAAAAGTACAATAAATAAGATAATTTTTCTATTATACCTTTGACGATGTAATAAATATATTTTTCTTTTATTTTTTTTTATTTTTTATTTTCACTAGTTTATTACATTTAAACTCTATTTTAAAAGTAGTATGTGCTTTGAGAACATAAAACTAAGAAATAAATTTCACATTATATTATAGGTTTTTCTAATATGGAAAAATGATAATTTTTTTTAGAACATCTAAAAAACAAAAATGATGAATTTTTTGGTTATAATGTCAAACAGAAAATATTTATGCAAAATTTTAATATTTTATTTTTTATTGGGTGCTTTTCTTTTATATGTGTTTCAAAGAGTTATTTTAATTATGGGGTACGATTATAAATAAATTTATTGATATGAAGTATAATAGTTTATTTTTAATGGATAGGATAAAATTATAAAAAGTTGATAAGTTTCTAGTATTTGAGGTCCAATTGACCTTAGCATAACTATTATTGCTTTTTTTTATTAAATTTAAATATTATTTTTTATTATTTTGAACGTAAATATAAAAAATATATATAGTCAAGTTACATGAGTAGTAAAAAAAAATTATATGTATTGCTATATATAAATTTGAATTGAAATTTATAGAAAAATTGTCTGAACCTTTAGATTTAGATTTAATGATGATTTTGATAATAACAAAATATATTAATATGTTAATTATATTAATAATTTTATTTGAGTAGGTATGAGAAATCATGATTAATGATTATTAATAGGTTTAACACAATTTGAAAGAGTGTATATGCTAAATAGAGAGCATATTTGAGAAGTGCAACAAATTAGAATTCAAGTTACAAGTTATAGGAAAATAGCAGTAGCTACAAAGCAAGTTGCTCTCACTACTTAAAGTCGCAGCTATTACTAAGAATGTAGCACTTGCTATTAAGTAAGTCGCAGTCATTACACGGTATTCATGGCCATGTATTTCAAATCCAAAAAGTTTAGAAGTTTAGGGGTTAAAGTGAGCAAAAGAGTAGCGTTCGTTACGTTGATGTAGCGCCCGCTATTTAAATAAGTAGCCCCTATTACTCTGAAAAATTAGACAAAAAATTTAGTTATCGGACAAGCTGTAAAAAGGCATTTAAGAGGCATAACGACGCTATTTGAGTTGGAACTATAAATACAAGTTCATAAAGTATTCCAAAGGTGAAGAACAACATCTATTGAGTTTACATAAGTAAAAAAATAAATCTCCAACTTCATTTTTCTTAGTTAGATCATTTATTTATAAGATTCATTGAGGTGAATTTATTGGAAAGTTGGGTAGTTGTGTCACGACCTGTTTTCAGGACGCGACGGTCCTAGGATGTTGAAGATACTAGAGGTGATCGGCACTCATAAAACCCAGTATCACATGCAATCATCTGTTACCATCAATTTATTATTTAGTTACTTAATTAATATTCATTCTGTAATTCTGTAACATGTCTGTAAATTTTACTGCAATTGTCTATAGTATTCATCATATCATTAATTAAACTCCAAAATAAACCATACATATATGTTCATAAAATAACTATACCACATATAACCCATAGAGCAGCTAGATCATGAACGTACAAAAATACAGTGTTTATAAATATTTACATTGCTATATAATATTGTAGAAATCCACAAAGAGTCAAAAGCTGGGATTCTACCTCTTACTCTGTACTTGGAAATGGAAAACAATGAAAGAGTGAATATATAAGACACTCAATGAATCTAATATGCATCGGTTAATAAATATATAATGGATCATCAATAAAAGATAGGTAGATGAGATAAAAATGTCAATCTGCTCAAGGATACTAGGATATAAAATCAAGTACAAAAGATGACAGTAAAGTCAATACTCATAATAATGGAAAGTATATCACATGGGCAAGACAAATATAGGGCCATGAAATGCATATAATATGTGTCAAACACATATCAATCTCATATCAATAAATATAAGACTGATTAGGTCTTAATCTTATGGCTATGATTGATAACCCTTCCCAGCTAGGTGTAACACCTCAGCCTAATCAGGACCTAACCTTTAAAGAGAACCTTAAGGGGGAGATTTTTCTTTTCTTTTGAATGTGTTATTAATTTTCATTTATGTATGAAATTGATAGTATGCATGTTATTTGAATTGATTTTGAGCATAGAAGTGGTCTAGAGGCTGTTAGGACTTAATCGAGAAATTTTGAGTTTTTGATGATCTGGGGGCAAAATGGTCATTTCGCCCGTCGGATTTTAATGGATTTAATATCATATTTGGAGGTAGAAAAGAATTTAAAGAATTGAAAATGACATTATTTAATTTATTTGAGTATTAGTTAGAGAAATAAACCCGATTGAAAAATGGTTCCCGGTAAGTTGTGCAATTTCGGTGCTTTGGTTGCGCTAGGGATATTTTGGTCTTTTCCTTTATAATATGGAGTTATTGAGTGTGTGCAACCTTAAGGTATTACTATAGGCTTGATTAAATCTAACAATTGGATCAAATGATGAAGAATTGGATGGTTAGATGAATAGGTTGCAAATTTACTTCTATAAGCTCAAAGTATAGGATTTTTGCCATTGGTTTTGGATTTGGTATGTCAAAAGTATATGATATCCATCTTTGTTGACTTTGGATGAACCAATAGTATGAAAGTAAGAAGAATGGATGGTTGGATGACTAGGTTTCAC
>CANXYC010594999.1:0-68012 GCA_948193065.1 Aleurites moluccanus | reverse complement strand
CAAGACCGGTGCCTATAAACTCTCCTCATGGCAGGCTACACGGTGGTATAGGAGGTGTCGATCACCTCCCTCTGGTTTGGCCGGAATCGACGTCGGAAGTCGGACCACCGACCACCTTTCTCCTCTTCTTCTTCTTCTTCTCTTCTGCAATCTCAGCTCCCCACGTTCCAGCAGTCTCTGATTGGTCCTCTTTTTTTTTTTTTTTTGAAAAATTTGTAGAAAATTCATTTTAAGTCCAAAAATTATAAATAAATAGCCAATAAATTTTTTATAAAATATACTTCATTTTAACATACTAAAACTTGAAAAATAATATTTTTTTTATTAAATATAAATTACTTAAATTAAAATTAATTTTTGAAAAATATATTTCCCTTTTTATTTTCAAATATTTATTTCTTTAAAATATAATAAATTCCAAAAAAAAATTTTATATTCATAACTTTAATTAAATATTCACAAAATAATTATTATTTATAATATAGAATATAATTTTTTAAAATATTTCAAAAATATGGGTATTACACTTATAATATTTAATTAGAATATAATAATTTAATTTAAAATAAATTTAAAAATATAAGGTTAAAAAGTTATTTTAAAATTAATTAATAAATATTTTAATATGTATATAAAATTTTAAATGGTAGATAAATAAATGAATAAATAAAAAAAAGGGGAGGGAGTATATAAATGAGGTTGCAAGGAAAGTAATATAAAATAATGTTTAAGGTAGAAATAAAAATAACAAAGCCAAGTGGCTGTTTTTAACACACTAAACACGCCCACAGTTTTAAGGAAACTTTTTCTTTTAATATTTAAAAAAAAGAATTATTTTTTCTCTACTTTTCATTTTCTTATTCTTTAAAATATATTCTACTAGGCTATTCAGAAAGTAAAAAAGTTTTATTTTATTTATTATATTTTTAAACTAATTAATAATCATAATAATAAGTTTGATGGTCTTCACTGGTTAAATATTTTTTATTAATATATGAATATATATGATGTAATAAATTTAATAATATATTTTTTATGTTAAATAAGTAAAATAAAATAATTTTTATTTATTAAATTTAGTGATTTAAATTTAATGTATTTATAATATATTTTTTATTATTTTTAACATAAAAAAAAATATATTAATAAATTTGTTATATTAAATATTATTAAATTATTATAATTTTTTAAAAATTTTATAGAACTTTTTAAATATATAAAATGCGGCACACAATGGAATACTGTGCAACACAGCCGCCGCTCAACCCCTAATACTAGTACTAGTGTCTGCATAATTCGCGTGCTCTTTGCGATTAGTCACTGATCCAAGTCCACATGATTCTCTCCAACTTTCATTTCTGAACGCTGCTCTTCAATCGCTAAAAAATCAAATCAGGTATTTATGGTCGTTTGTTTCTTGCTCGCTTATGCATTATCTCGATTTCTCCTATTCCCCTTTTGATGCCCCGAAAACGTCCGATAAAATACAGTTTTCGCCTGAATTACCCACTTCTCATTCCTTTGCAGATTACTTCTAAGTTCCAAAAATCCTTTTCTTTTATCAATTTTGTCTCACACTGCACGAAATATACAGTATTGATTGGCAATACACAATGCATTACAATTCTTTTCTTTTTTTTTTAATTAAAATAATTTTTAGATCTTGACTTATAGTTTTTTTTTTTTTTTAGCAGTGTGATTGATCTTATATTTCTGCTTTGTGTTTGGATTTCAGCTATTCAATTTTAAATCCATTCAGTTGGCTGTAGCCATGTATGCTGATAAGCTCTTCAACATGGTTCTCCTCATCGCGGCCACTCTACTTGTGGCCAAGCTTATCTCCGCTTTTATTATGCCTAGATCTGGAAAACGTCTGCCTCCAGTTGTCAATGGTTGGCCAGTGGTTGGAGGGCTTTTCCGCTTCTTGAAAGGACCTATTATAATGCTTCGGGAAGAGTACCCAAAGCTTGGGAGTGTCTTCACTGTAAATCTAGCTCATTGGAAGATTACCTTCTTGATTGGCCCTGAGGTCTCAGCTCACTTCTTCAAGGCCAACGAGTCAGACCTCAGCCAGCAGGAGGTTTATCAGTTCAATGTGCCTACTTTTGGCCCTGGTGTTGTCTTTGATGTTGATTACACTGTGCGCCAAGAGCAATTCCGGTTCTTTACAGAGGCTCTGCGGGTGAACAAACTCAAAGGCTACGTGGATCAGATGGTCATGGAAGCAGAGGTAAGCATTGCTCGTTCTTGGTTTTCTGGATTACAGCTTGATTGCATATAGCTTGCTTGTTTCACTTTCCGTTGTTGTTGTTGTACTTTATCGTATCGTTTCAAAAGTTGATGTTGCCCATATTTCAGTTGTGCGTCAATTAATGCCATGGAAGGAGTAGGTGGAAGTAAATGCGATCAACCGCTTTTTTATATTCATCGGGAAATTCAGCCCTCAATAAACCTTCTGAGTTTTTAGGCACTGATATATTTATATGGTCTTGTAAAGCGCACAATTCAGCTGCAACCTTAAGGATATCTTCTGGTGAGCAGAGAAATGTGTATCTTTTTATGAAATAACATTTAGGACTCCTTTGGTTAGTTGGAATCAAATAGCAGTAATGAATAAGATCTATTTCTAAAACTTATTCCCATTACCTTGCCAATTTATGGCTTTATGCATATAAGTTTATTGCTGATCAAGTCAAAACTTTTTTACTTTTGTGAACACGTCATCTATAGATGTTTTCTGTCTTCATTTAAGTTATATTACTAGTTAAAAGATTATCATTTCTGCAAACTGTTATTCAGTATGGTGTGGAAGTTGCTGGTTTTTTAGATACAAGATTCCTCTTACAGTTTCCAGATTACTATGGTACATGATTTAGGAATTCTTTGGTCCTAATTTTTGTTTTGCCATTCTGGATCCGGGCAGGATTACTTCTCAAAGTGGGGAGACAGTGGTGAAGTGGACCTAAAGTATGAGCTCGAGCATCTGATTATATTGACAGCCAGTAGATGTCTACTGGGTCAAGAAGTCCGTGACAAGCTTTTTGATGATGTGTCTGCTCTATTCCATGACCTGGACAATGGAATGCTCCCTGTCAGTGTATTATTCCCATACTTGCCCATTCCAGCTCACCGCCGCCGTGACAAGGCTCGCAAGAGGCTTGCAGAAATCTTTGCAAACATCATAGCTTCTCGTAAACATGCTGGAAAATCAGAGAATGACATGCTGCAGTGCTTCATAGATTCAAAGTACAAAGATGGTCGCCCTACAAGTGAATCTGAGGTTACGGGTTTGCTCATTGCTGCTCTCTTTGCTGGGCAGCATACCAGTTCCATCACCTCCACATGGACTGGTGCATACCTCCTTCGTTACAAGGAGTACTTATCTGCTGTAATGGAGGAGCAGAAAACACTGATGAAAAAGCATGGTAACAAGGTTGATCATGATATTTTGTCTGAGATGGATGTCTTGTATCGCTGCATTAAGGAAGCCCTCAGACTTCATCCTCCACTAATTATGCTGTTACGCAGCTCTCACAGTGATTTTAGTGTGACAACCCATGAGGGAAAAGAATATGATATCCCAAAGGGCCACATTGTTGCAACATCTCCAGCATTTGCAAATCGGCTTGCCCATATCTATAAGGATCCCGACAGATATGATCCTGACAGATTTGCTGTTGGTAGAGAAGAAGACAAGGCGACAGGGGCATTTTCATATATTTCTTTTGGAGGTGGCAGACATGGCTGCCTTGGCGAACCTTTTGCATATTTGCAGATAAAAGCTATATGGAGCCATTTGCTTAGGAATTTTGAATTGGAGCTGGTATCTCCTTTCCCCGAGATTGACTGGAATGCAATGGTTGTGGGTGTAAAAGGAAAAGTGATGGTGCGTTATAAGCGCAAGGAGCTTTTAGTTGACGAGTAGATGTTTTGCGGATTTGAAATATTATGCTTTCTAGGACTTCGTTGTGCTTTGGATTTTTTTTTTTAATGCTTTTAGGAGGTGCTTTGCCCTCTTTAACTGGATTGTGGCCTTGTTCTTAGTTTTCATAAATTTTATGATAATTAATGTAGCTTTTGGTGCCTAGGTTTTGCATGCATCGTGACTGTCGAAACTTTGAATTCTGTTCTGAATGTGTTACTCGTGCAATTTAGTTAAGTTTGGTAAAGGATTAAAGCAATATAGAAAGTTTAGTTTAACACTTGACGGGCATCTTGGAATTAGTCATATACAGCAGCCAAGAAGGAAGCTAAACTATCAAAATCCTAGGTTAATCTATTTCCTCTCTTGAAAAATAACAATAAAAATCTCTGTGGCCATGAATTCAAAGCTTTTTTTTTTACCCTAAATTATAGTAATAACACAAAAATCATTACAGCCTTCGAAGAAGAGCATTAGAGAATTGTCTGCTACATCAAGAGATCAAATTATTGTTCATTTACTTCTCTAACATAAAACCTGATAGTTTCACTGGGCACTGGCTAATAGCTAAATCTGACGTCCTTTTAAGTCCTGAACGCAACACAAGTTCATTATATTTGGGACCCAGTTATCAAACCCTTAACAAAGAGTATAAACAATTTAATAATCTGCAAAATCAAGAAATCCAATTTTAACATTCTGACTGAATTCATTTGAATACGGATTAACACAAAATCCCCCGAGTATTTATCTATTGGCTAGTGTTAAATAGCTATTTATCGATTGTTGAGGTCATCTATGACATTGACAGGTGATCATCTGAACTCAGTTTGGCATAATCTTGAGGAGCTCAATATCAAACAGAAGAGTTTTGTCTATCAGCCCTCGGTTCTTCAGCACAAAATCTAAAGCTCTTTGGCCCTGCTAAAACCAAAAGTGTTTTCTTCTTCAAGAAAGGCATATAACAGTAACAAAAGCACCAGCAAAAAGACTCAAGTATTACTGAAAATGTTGTTGGCCTTGGACCGCTCCTGTTGAAGTCATTCTCAGGATTCCCCAGTTCTGGAGGCACAATTATCCTGCATCACAATTATGCGAAATTTGAGCATATTATAAACACAAATGCTCTTATAAAGATCAAAAGATTTAAGGCTCCGTTTGGGGATAAGAATTAGAATTGGAGAATTAGAATTTTGTTGAAATTGTAATTATAACGTTAGTTTTACACCAAAAATTGGAATTGAAATAGAAATTAAATAAAAAATTGGTGACGATGAAAGTGTTTGTTTGAGTTGGAAGTAGTAATGGACCACCGGCGGTGGCGGTGAGGGTGGTGGTGGATCGTTGGCGGTGACGGTCCGGTAAGTCATCGTCTCTGGTGGTGACGGTTCGGCGAATCATTGTCGCCGGCGGTGACAGTCCGTTAGACGATGTCATCATTGTCAGTCATGACCGTTAGGCGAGCTACCGTCCCCGGAGGTGGCGGACCACCATCGCTAGTGGTGGCTCTGGAGATGGAGATGGCGGTGGCGCTAGCGATGGTGCTGGGAGTGGCGATGAGAGAGAAGATTGTAGTGGTGATTATGAAATTGTAATTCTTATGGGTTGAGAATGTAATTGTGGAATTGATTTTTTAGTTATATTACAATTTCATGGAATTGTAGTTAGAATTCCAATTCTAATTCTAGATAACTGCCAAACACTATAATTAAAAATTTCAATTTCAATTTCAATTTTAACTCCAATTCCAAACTCTCCAAACGGAGCCTAATCATAAATTACAGCAGGAAGATTTCCATGATAAACATTATATATTTGAGAAAACCAGATGCAGCACCTTCTAACTCCACCCGGAGCCATGCCTGTAACAGCTTCCTCAAAAGCTCGTATTACCTGAACACGAGTATAAATGGCATTAAGTATGCAACTGAATGTGTAACAGCATTGATATGATCAAATCATCCTCGACTCTCAACTTGAATCTCATCTGAGCAATTGCACAACACTACTGGACAAATAGCACCACTTTCTGATATAAGCTTTTAACTCTAAAGGACAAACTACTAAGCAGAAATTGCATGATATCAAAGCTTTAACCGAGATAAATACTAGCGGAGGAAGTTCCTAATAACAATTGTTGTAGTCAGGGAGGCAAAGAAATTAGTTCCATCTTAACCATAAGCATAACATTGCTTGACCATTCCAATGGGAAATAAGTTCTCACCTGGCCAGACCCTAGTTTGAATTTGAAGAAGTCCTTGTCATTTCCCTGCATATTAGGAGGTTACAGAACATTGTGAGGCTATTCAAGTACCTCACCTCCAGAAAGAAAGAAGCATTTCATACCTCAAAGGAACCGCCCTTTGTCTTGTTTCGAGCTTCAAATATGCGGCCATAGTATCCTATGGTGTAGCCATCCCAATCAACCTGAAACAAATTTATAGTTAATCAATTGCCTTAACAATACCAATTAGAGAAACAAACAACCAAATTGAAAGCTACATAGTTACTTTTCAAGAAATTCGTGCTCATAGTGAAATTTGCAAGGACATGATTTAACCGAGGCATGAAATTATCTATACTTGAAAGTTCAAAACCAATTAATCACCACCATTAGTTTTGCCAAACTTTTTACTCGTACTAAAAAGTGAGGAATGTTGTCTATTGGTAGACATATGTCAAGGCTTTACAACATAGCAGAGGCTTCTCTTTGCTTGTTGATTTCTATACTATTCCATATAGTTTGAACTTTGAACTTTCGACCCAATAAATTGAATCTGTCAATTGGTTTGAAAACAGTGGTATTTCTCACATAAAGGAGAAATAATTTTTCTGAAAGCAACAGGCATCACTTAGATTTGAATTTGGATGACTGAGAAAATTTATGCCGACCAGTACGCAGTGCAATTTAAAAAAAGAAAAGAAAGGCTTACCACAACTGTCTCACCCATCTTAGGCTTGGGGCCATCTCCTACTCGCAAGTCCTGCATTGTTTTTGGTTATGGAATTAAAACGCTAAATTAAAAGTATACTTGTGAAAGCATGTAACTGGGAAAGGACAATTTTAGAAACATGTATACTATCTAATAGTTGACCTTATACTGAAGACCTGATTCTGTTTCTATGTAGTCTGGAAACCGCATCCTTGTCTTGCCATAGTCCTTCCCCCGAATAGCAGGCACTGCATTTAGAGAAATATGGCTATCCATAGTCTCATGTCTTGATTGCTGATTCTCAAAAGTTTTACATAGCTGTGTTGTTCACACTATCAAATTTACTCCTCAAAGCAAAGTGAAAGGCTCAAATTCATTTCTCCACCATGAATCAATTTTGCTCCTTCACAACATGCACAATTTGAACTTGGATTGATACATGGCATGTTGCTAGTTGCAATAGGGAGGGAAGGGGCCGTAATAGTTAAAGAACAAGTGGATAAGGACCAAAGCAATGAATAAGAACTTTAAAAAAAAAAATAAAAAAAAAAAAATTAGCAAGGACTTGTGTACATAACCCATTAGAAGAAGAGGCAAATGGAAGAATACTTACTGTCAGCGAATTCAGATGCCACAGCTACTCCATGATTTGAAGTATTCCACAGAACTCCACCCACGAATCCAACGGATAAGATTGCTAATTCTCTTCTTCCAATGTCTCTACTGTAACTCATGGGGCTTGTTTGAACTACAACAACCCAAGATTTGAAATTCCCCAAAATTAGGAAGAAATACTACCAGCATTATCAAACCTCACGCAGAAAAAAAAAAAGGGAAAAATAGTAACCGCATAAACAGGAAAGGGAGAAATTGTGTAGTTTATGAAGAGATTGAGCAGCGATTGGTCGGCGCCATCTCTGAAGGTGAAACATCAATCAAAATACAATATTGTTAAAAATTGAGAGAGAGAGAAAGAATAGGAAGACGTACGAAGGTTGAAGATAGCGTTAACGATTGCGGTGGAGTTCCAACAGCTGAAATGGAAGCCATTTATTAATTTAATTACGCGGGAAGATAAAGCCCTCTTCTTATGGCTTTCCCTTGCCAGTTGCTCCGTCCTTTTCTTTAAAACAAATTTCTTGAAATAAATAAATATTAAACCATCATAAGCATTGTTTATAAAAATTCCTTTTGCTTTTTAAGGAAAAGTCTGAAAATTTTAGTTCAGATTTGGGTAGAGCCTACACCCTCTCTTCTGCAGAGGGTATTTTCTTTTTCTCGTATGACCTATCCTATGTGTCATACTTGTTTACTCGGGTTAGTCGTATCTGATGATTTTGTAAATTTTTTATTAAATAATAACTAGAGAATTAAAATTACCATTTTTATTGGAATTTATAAGTTAATTATAAATTCAAAATTAATCAAATTTTAAAATAATAATTGCATGTCAATTAATTATTTAAATTTTAAATTTAATAATTTAATGTTGCATAACAGTAAAAATAATTAAAATTTACAAGTATTATATATATATATATTAAATTAAAATAATTTAAATGAATTAAAAAAATAATTTGATAGATGTAGGTTTTATTGTTATTAAATAAAATAATAATCAAAATAACTTTTTTTAAGATTTTGTACATATAATGTATATATATATATACGAGTATGGATTTGAGATACAACTTCTCATTTGGCACCAATGGTTAACTAATTAAAAACCCATCAAGAGTCGCAGGTTCCACATCAGATGGTAACTTTTCATATTTTTTAAATTTCAAATATAGATTAATATAGAATCGGTTTACTCTATTGAGCTGGATTGATCCAGTTTTTCAGCCGGTTCAAGCGGGTTTATATCAGATTGGTGCCAAAAAGAGTTTTCACCTAATCCAGGCCGAACTTAGATCCGGTTCCAAATTAATCTGGTCTGACTGGCCGAGCCAGTCTGGGTTTGATAACACTGCTTATGATCCATAAATTAATGTCTTACTCTTACATGACAGTCACAAACTAGCTTTTTACAGCAGGATTGATAACCCACTTTTATTAAGCCATCACCACACTTTTTTAAAAATCACGATACAGCAAACTGTAAAAATCACCACTTTTACAGGCTAACCAGTTTCAGAGAGTTTGCCTTCTCTTGCAGGGTATCCAGCAAACTATCAAAGCTCTTCTTGAAAGAGTCCACTCCTTCAACTTCAAGCTGATTGCCTACGAAATTCCAATCAATCCCCAACTTCTCTAGTGCACTGTAAATTCCTTCAGCTTCAGATACATTCGAGTCAATTGTCCTAGCAACGCTTCCATGATCAATAAACGCTTGGAGAGCTTGATCGGGCATAGTAGACACCTGCATAAGGAATAACCACAATGTGAAATCATTCAAACAATAAACTACAGGTCAAACCCATGAGCACTGTTTCTATGTTTAACAATTTGATATTGAAATAAATTGTAATGCATGTCAAGCTCAAGAGACGTAGTTAAGAGTTATGAGAAATAAGATGGCTCACCGTGTCAGGTCCAATTAGAGGGGCAACATATAAAGTGTCAGGGTATGCAGGGTTCTTAACACCGGTTGAAGCCCACAGTAGCCTCTGCTTCTTGGCACCTTTTTTCACCAAAGCCTCCCATCTAGGACCAGAGAATTTCTTCTGGTAGAGCTTGTATGCCAGGGCTGCTTGGGTGACTGCAGCCTAAAACAATCAACACGAACAAAAATCTATATTTTATGCTAATGCAACAGATCCATCTAAAAGTTGAAGAGTAAAAACATTGCAATTTACTTACCTTCCCTCGTAGATCAAGGGCTTCTGGGGTTCCAATCTTTTCTAGCATTTTGTCAATAAGAGTGTCTACTCTGCTGACAAAGAAGGAAGCAACACTAGTAACTCTGGAAAGGTCACTCAGTCCAGAAGCCTCAAGGCCATCCAAGTAGGCATCAATGACAGCTTCATATCTGGCAAGAGAGAATATAAGCTGCACATTTGAATAAATAGGAGTAGCTGTCAGGATGTTACTGAGTAGGAACTGAGATTTCTAAAAGAAAGAAACCCAATAAAATCCACGCCAAAATTAGATTGCTCTTTGGCACCATGCCTACAACTGGAAGCTCACTAGGACCATGCTTATAAGATATATTATAAATAATGGCTAAGCCAAGAAAGGATGATGCATAGAATGAACTTACAGTGACATTGACACTAATGCCATTTGAAATAACTTCCTTGATTGAGGGAATGCATGGAGCTGTAGCAGGAATCTTAATGTAGACATTAGGGCGATCAACGACCTTATGAAGCCATTTTGCAGCCTTAACTGTCCCGTTAGTATCATCAGCTAATCTGGGAGAAACTTCAACAGAAACATAACCATCACCAGCATCTGTCTGATCATAGATTGGCTCAAAAAGTTTGCACGCATCTTGAATGTCCTTCACCACAAGTTCCCAATATGCACTTTCAATGTCTTTCCCTGATTGTACTAGTTCCCTGAAGATAACAATAATCTAGATCAGAGTTACAAGCATTAAGGAGATCAATAAGTAAGACAATCTTAAATTTTTTTTTACTCCAGAGTCAATGTCACTGTTTGCAAAGTCAAAGCCAAGCTTAATCAATGATAGGTCTGCAATAATCAGCAAAGTCAGGAGAGATCTGTCAACTACCTTTACCCTCTTTGTTGTACAACAGATCAGACTTAGCATACATCAGGACTCAACTGAATGATGGAACTAGCCCTCAATAATAATGAATGAATTACTATAAAATTTAGGTAAACAATTTTTTCTATACCTGAATTGATCATTGTAAGCATTTGATGATGATATTGCCTTCTGGAAAATCTGCAATCATATAATTCAAATAGCTCCATTAGATCACAACTGAAAAGGAAAGAAGAAAAGGAAAAACACCCAATAAGTGTTGAAGACTTCTTCTTCTTCTTTTCTTTTTTCCTGTTTAATTGAACTATACTTGCAAACCATATCTTAAACAGGCAATGGTACATGGAAAAATGCACATATCAAGACAAACATTTCAATAATTACCGCCGGGTTGCTAGTTACACCTCTAACGCCACTCTCAATCAGAGGAATCAGATCTGTAACAGGCCGGCAAAGGTTATCATACCATGGACTCTGTCCCTGCCGCTCATAGAGATCATGAAGAGTTGTTTTCTTTATATGAGTACCATTTCTACTAGATTGAGAACACCTGACACTGTTGCTAGAAGTTACTATAATACAGATTGAACAATGTATATAGTTGGAGAAGGAAAAAGGACAAGCAACAAGCGATTAATACAAATAACTATCACATTGATTATCAACGTTTATCCACTTTTATATATGCATGTCCGAACTAACTTTATTCCTTCCCGTTGTTCACCCAAGACCTCGTGATAGGTTGTGTTGAATCGTTGATTAACCCCAATGCTAATCCAGTTTCATGAGCATGAATGCTTTATAATATCAAGATATAAGCATTCTTTTAACTCCATTCAACACTATTATCAGATTAGAGCAGAAAAGCACAGCAACAAATGCTTTTGCATATATTATAACAAACTAGTAGAACAATCTGCACTTTCCATAGATTTATTCTATTATTTTCAAGTAACACGATATATAGTAGTTTAATAATATAACTTTCTAATAAAAAGATATATAAATTAAATTAAGAAATTTCAGAACCTTTCAAAATTTTCAATTTAATAATAAAAATTAGTAACATATCAATTAATCATGAACCTCATCTACTTAAAAACAAAAAATGTTTCACCATACATAGAATCATAAGCAAACTCTTGAATCAATATCAGCATAAAGCATTTGGCAGTCTTCCAGAAATCAAGAATATATAAGAAATTCACACATGATATGAGACTTGATATAATAAACTTTTATTTGATTTAGATTATCAGTTTTTTAAAATGAATGTCAGCTGTAACCAATACTTCAATTTCATAGAACATAATAAACAGGTTGCCAGAATGATTAAATGAACTCAAATATGATACCAACCAACCAAAAATTAGTAGCAATGACATTAATCATGATTTATTATCGCATTCCCTTTGACAGGTGAAAAGAAGCCATTTGTGTAGATGAAATACTTCATCCTATATTATTAATTATAAATCACCAATAAAACACAAAATTTGAGCTAGTAAATTAGTCATAAATAGTGCACAAGAGAGAGAGAGAGATTTACAGGGATCCGATTCAAGCAAAGACCAGAAGACTTATATCATGTATGTATAGATCAAAAAAATTGTTGGGTACGCCACCATAAAAAAAATAGTAATTGTGCAGTGAAACAACAAAAGATCAAAGCAAGCAAGCAGAGATCATATACATAAAGATTAAAGAGGAGATTTAAAGAAAAAAAAAAAAAAAAAAGAGAAATCCAGATAATACTGACACCAAGGAACCCCTGAAAGGCTGGGTATTTCGAAGAGACAACTTAGACGATGCAGCTCTGGCAAGAAAAGCAGTTTTGGTGTGGAAGTCGACATAACAAACAGGTACAGAAGATGTAGAGTTGAAGGATAAAGAAGGAAGGGGGATCGGATTTGCGAGCTTGGAAATGGTAGCCATGGTGGCGATTGGGATCAAGAGGGGCAGGTGTGAGAGAGAGAGGAGTTATTGGTTTACTACGCTATGACAACGCAACACAAAAACTATAAGAAAGCCAAAATGAGGGTTTTCACGGCCAACAGCCTCCTTGTCTTCGTAAGTTGGGTTTGCCGACGTCATAATTCCTAATTTTGCAATCATGAATTCATAATTACTTAATTGGGGTTAAAAAGAAATTATTAGACATAATATAAAGATATTTGTCTTCACACCTAAAAAAGAGTTGATGTACAATTAAAATAAAAGATAAAATTAAATTTAAAATGCTCTATTCTCATATTACTTTTATTATTAATAGCAATATTTTATTAGATAGTTTATTGTATATTTAATTTTGAAAAATTTTCTACATTTATATGCTTAGAGAATTCTTAGTAGCAAAAATTTAAAGTTGAGTTATAGGTGAAAGTGTTTTTTATTTTAAAATGAGGAAAAACATTATATATATATATATATATAAAAGGAATAATATCAAAATATTTTTCTTTTATCTTGTAATTTTTTTTTTCTCTTACTACTGAAAATCTAGTTAAAATAATAAGCATAAAAAATTTTAATTTTTCTTCTTTAAAACAATCAATTAATAACAGTATATACTCAATTCATCAAACATTATTTCTTTGTTGTTTAAATGAAATTTTTAAATAAATATTTAAAAAAAATAAAATAAAAAAAATTTAATTCAATTTAATTTTTTCAATTGAATTGATTACATTTTTATATAAGAATTATTTTAAACATTACGTATATAAATAATAATTTTATTTTATTTTATTTTTTAATAATTATAATAATATTAGAATTTTAAGAGATTGTGTATAATTTGATAATCAATAAAATTTTAAATAAATTAAATTTCTATAAAATAATATGGTTTCTATTTACATTAAAATTATTTTTTATTAAAAATTATATTTTATAGATTATTTTCTTTCAAACATAAAAATTAAAAAGAATATTTATTTAAATTAAATTCTTCAAAAATTTAAGTTTTAAACATAAAAAAAAAAAAAAAAGAGTTTAAAGAAACTTTGAAATTGCACAACTCATTCATAGGGTATTGTTTCTTAATTTTTTTCAATATTAATTGAAGGCACAAGAAAAAATAATAAAAATATTAAATAATATATTATGACTTTTAAAAGAGAGAATAAGAAAAATAAAGTGAGAGATGATAAATATAAAAATGATGTTTTATATATAAAAAAATAAAAATAAAAAAGTCTCACAAATAATTATAATATATATTTATAAAAGAAAATTTGAGAAATTTAATAGGTTGTAACGGCGTGATAATGCAGCCGTCCTAACTTAATTTCCGTTAAGAAAGACAGACACATGTATGATTGAAAGTTAGGAGCAGTTTTAGCAGAAAAGTGGTTACAAATAGAGAATAAAGAGGTATCAATTTTTTTCAATTTAGTATTAGAAGAAGAAAATCAAATCTCCTTTTCAGCCCCTTTACCAACCAAACCAATAGACTCAGTTGGCAGTAGGTCTTTGTAATGGTTAGATGATGAATTTGTTTTCGCGTCAAATTGGTAGTAGTAGGTGGTGCCTTATTATTATTATTTTATAATATTGATTGATAAACATTATATATATATATTTTTAAGAAAAATTCATGATATAATTAGTTTGACAAATTTAAGACATATTAAATTTAATTCTTAGAAAAATATATATATATTTCAATTTGAGTAGTACTGAGAGAAATAATTAAATTATTTATAATAAAATTTTTAGAAGAAATTCGTTTTGATGCAGTGAAACCCATTAAAAGTTGCGTGTTTGGGAACCGATTAATCCCTTGAACTGTGATCTGTAGCCAAATTAAGGGGTTAATCTCCATTTTTAACAAAAAAATATTTACTATAATATTCGGACTTCTCATTACTCCCATTTCTAAGTTTATTCATTTAATCGGTAGGATCAGCTTGATTTTGATAACAATGAATCCAACAGTTAATTATTTCAATTTTCCTTTCTATATTTTTGGAAAAAAAATTGTATGAAAGGCAAAAATCAAATGAGTTTGTTGTTGTTTCCTTTTCTTATATCATATAATATGAAATTCATATATTTATAAATAAATTTAACAAGTTAAAAATTAAGTCATTATAGTAACTCAAATCTCCAGAGATCTGCTTATCTTCAAGATATTATTTACATTATGTGTTGATTGTCAGGGGAAAATTCGTTTATTTTGAGTATTCAAATTGAAATTTATTATCATGTTACATATATTTTTATTATTAGATTATTTTTTTTCAAAATTTATTAATTCCCAAGTATTTTGAGATTTTATTTTTATATTGAAAACATTATGCAATACCTGCGTTGCACATTAATATTTTGGGCAGTTGGATCATTGAAGTCAAAAACATCTCGACCCAAGCCGCTGGCAAGTGGACTTCTGCATTTTAGGACTACTCCATTAAAAAAATTACCAATATCGTGTTTGACCCATTTTTATGGACACTATTGGCCAGTCATCAACAGTTTGAGTGAAATTTTTTTAGCTACTATCATGGAGATACGAGGCAAAGGTCAAAGGTAGATCCTCGAAGTCAATAAATATATATATATAATATAGCTCATAGTTTGGCTACTATCATTGATGAATGCCTGAAAATGCAATAACAACAGCAATTGCTGCCAAAGAGGGAATTAAGAAGATATAGTGAATCAACTATGTTGTACAATATTCAGATGTACAAAATAAGAATTAAGGTAAGCATCTCTACCAGAATAAGATGTCAAGAGGAAGTTTACATTTTTTTGGTATAAGCTAACACCTTTCTCATCTCAATACAAACTCGGCTGATTTGCAGAAAAAGTGGATATATTACAATAGTTTCCACTGCCAACACAACATTTTCACTCACCAAGGCTTCATGTCCCCTACAGGTCCTGCTGTCCAGTTCAAAATCTTTTCCCCAGGCTTCAGGTAAATACTCCTGTCATGTGGCAATTTCCGAGCTAGCCCATTTAGTATTTGGTGGAAAGCATCCCCTGGTTGTGCAGGTTGTGGGAACAGCATTGCTCGTTTCATTGAAGGATTTGCAAGAAGCCTTTGTTTCCTTAATATCACTTCTGTTGGTATAGATGTTAGGATTGTATCCAAGTTAGGGACATCTTCCTCTGCCACAAACACTCCTATTTCCTCCCATGGGATGGCATCAGCAAAGGGTAAAACAATGTCATCAGCTATGATCACAGGAATGCAGCCAAACACCACCGCTTCAACTAATCTCGGACTCCATGGAGCCCAACCAAGGGGGCACAAGCAGAATAAAGCTCGTTGCATGTCTTCATAATATGTGGTTGGATGTTCCGTCGAAATGTCAAATAGTGGATTGTTCTTGAAATTTTCCCAAACAGCTGCCCTTGCACCTCTGTCAGTTAAATGAAAGGTTTAGAAAAAATTAATGACAACTGCCACAAAAGATATCCAACTTGAGGAGGAAACAGATAAAGGTGAAGGACAAGATTGGGCGTCACTTCTTACTGATTCTCAATATCCACTGCAACTTCAAGATATCCCAATTGAAATTCAACAAATTTTTAAGTTCACAAGACAATGTAAAGATGAAAAGCTTTACCCATCAAAAACAAGGCTAAAAAGCCTCACGCTGAAGCGTATATATTGGTTATTAACTTTTGAATGATTTGGCTTTGGCTTTACTAACATTGTTCAATTCCTAAGCCTCAGTATAAGCCACTAGTCCCCATCAGCTCCATCAAATGATCTTCCTACTCTGGTCCCATAAGGGTTGATACCCAAAAAACTAGCATAACTTACAAAATTTCTGCTCTATGCTATAGACTTTGAAACTACCATAACTTACAAGTTATCTTGGAAAGGAATTGAAGCAGGCTAGGCCTAATGCAACTAATCCTTTCAAAAGTTCAGTATCAGAATACCTTGCATAGTAACCACCTTCTGGATCATTATTCACATCATAAAATAAGCCGCGGAAGTAGACAAAGATGGACCGAGGAGTGTCTGGGGGAATCTGGTGGGCCTGCATCTTTTGAGGAGGAGCATATGGAGGAATTGTAATTGAACCCTCATTCAAGCATACATGATTTCGCTGTCCAAAAGTTTGAACTAAAGTAGCATGTCGGAGCAATGGTAGAATCCCCCGTTCAATAGCTTTCTCTTCCTAATAATTTGAATAAACTCAAATGTTAATAATATAATTCATTGGCAGTAAAAGCAGTGGCAAATTTGTGACTCTTCCTACATAATTTATGTAAACAGTAACAAATTAAGATGATTAAATGGTGATGAAGTGTTTTCTTTTTTTCTTATGTCATCTAATTGAGTGGAATTTTGACTGTGCCATCAAGATTTACAATGCTACTAAGATTTACAATGTCATTAAGTGGTTGTGACCGAATAGCATTTGAGAGATTACAGTAACATAGAAGAGTGGAACAAATTGCAAGTCTAAATGCTACTGCAAGAACTGCAGTGAGAATAATATTACCTAAAGAAATATGTCGGCGACATCTTATAACAATAGTAGAGAAGTATTGAGAAATTATACCAGAATGTATAAAACAGGAGCATTGATTGTTTCAATGTTAAGTCTTACATTGTGGTTCTCTCTCCAGATGCAATTTCCAATTTCATAGTTTTTAAGGTTTCTAGATCCAAAGGATATGTACAACTATTAATAATAACTTCGTCATGTTTGAGCCCTCTAGAATAAAATTTTCACACCCTTGTATGAACCTAATTACAATGCAACCAAGGATGTACTCATCTACATCAATTCTAATTATGCTGCCTATGGCTACAGCCAATATAGAATACAGGATCAGTGCCTAAAAGAAGTGTAATATACATACCAAAGATAGAATAACATATAATGAACTTATATCAATCATACCAGAAGAAAATACAGCACAGAATCTTACCTGATAGTGGAAGCAGGCTCCAAAGTCATGGGGCACAACAAAGAAGTGATCAGCCCCTTCTGTGCGATTCCAATAAGGCCAATTGGTAGAGATAAGCTGTATTGCACTTCTCATCATCCGTGGAGATTTGAAGGGCAACGGTAAGCCAGTAGGTGTAAGGTCACAAGTGGCGTATATAGGAGTATAAAACCAATCTGCTTCATCAGGATTAAGGGTTCGAACAGGGCTGGACAAGAGAAACCTATGCATGAAGATCTCAGCAGCAAACATATGGGCGAGACATCTGGGGTCCTTCTGTAGCAATTTCTTGTTGTATTTGCTTGGAAGCTCATATACATAGACTTTCAACCTTCCCACTGGATCATCTTCCAAAACATCACCAGCACTTCCTGCATTATTAAAACCCAAAGCAAAATTTTTCATGCTTCAGCTACACATAACAAAAATGCAGTAACCCCTACTAGCGTTGGGCCTGATTAAAAATTAAAAAATCAATTGGCAAATGATCAAATAAAAGCGCATGAAGTCTAATGAAAGGTTACACATGTGAACAGTTAAAATCCAGATAAAAAAAAAATTTAAGGAATGCCACCTGAAATCCGCTCCGTGCGTGGTTTGTGATCAGCAAAAATGGTATCCGTAAAGCCACAAACAAGAAGCAGAACAAAAATCGACTGGGATACCCACATTTTGTTTTGCCCCCCAAACCACCGATTAGTGGGTATGATTGAAGGAAGGGTGCTCCGTCCAAAAAAAATAGAAAGAAAATGCAGTATTTATGAAGAGTATTTGGTTGGGATGTCGTATAAGTAGTAGTTGAGGAGTTTACTTAGAAACTAGGCTAAGGGAGTGAGCAAGAAAATGGAGGATTTCCTGGTGGAGATTGAAAGGGAAATGAACAGATACAGAAAGGAATTTTGCTTGAAGAAACAGAGAAAGACACATTCTTTTATTTAATTTTGTCACGAAAACGCAGCAAATAACACGTTCAAATCTCTATGGGTTTGTGAAAGCTGTGTTTATTTTTCCAGTTTGATGACAAGTCATTCTCATTGCCTTTTGATAAACAAACCAAACCCAAATTTTTTTTCTTCTCCAAAAAAATAAAAAATAAAAAATATGCCTCTAACCTATTTCTTTGGCTTCTCTTGCATTCTGAACCTTCTGTCGGGCTGTTATGTGACGCAGACTGGCTGCTTTACAATTTTCTTCTTCCTCTTCTTCTTCTTAAAAATTAAAATAAAATAAAAAGAAAATTGTAATAACGCACGATTTGATGGCAATTAGAGACGTCAAATGATTTTATATTTTATCTGATTGGATAGTCAACTAATTTTACACTTGAGGAAAATTCATTCCAAATTTTGTAATTGCAAAGAAATTACGTATTACAATTATATTTGGGTATAAATAAAATTTTAAAAAATAAAATTTTAAAAATATTATTTTAAAAAAAATTAATATTTCTAATTTAAATTTTTTCTATTTTTAAATTTTAAATTAATTTATCAACTACTTAAAAAAATATTTAATATTTTTTAAATTTCAAAACCACGTTTCATATTCATTTTAAATAAATCCAAACATAACTGTGTATTTAAAATAAATGACGTTTCATATCATTTTAAGTAAATCCAAACACTACTATATATCTAAAATATGAGAGATTATCATAGCATTTTTACCTTATATGAGGTGGTTTTGTTAGGATATTTTTTAGTTGCATGCTTGCATATATTGATGGTTGGTTAGGGATGAACTTTGTTCTTATTTTGATTTTTATATTCTAGTTCTTGAGTTCTTGCTGATTATTGCAGACCTATCATTGATTTTCCTTCTTCTTTCTTCTATAAACTCTAATCTCTATTCTTTGATGCGATACGGTTGCTGGGTTCAATCGCAATTCTCTTATACATATAGTAGTATTAGTTTATAGATATGGATTTTTTTTTTTAATTTTTTTTTTGATATATTTAGTCCTTCCTTCATTTTGGGATTCCTATTTTGTTCTTTAGATTACCAGTTTTTTATTTTTGATAAAATTGATTGCGTTTGCACCTATCAGATATTGAGTTTCAGATTCGTATTTTGATATTGCCATCAGATTGTCAACTACGTTCTCTCAATCTGGAAAAAAAAGGAAGCAAAGGTCTCACCTTTACTAAAGTTGAGGAGATTTTATTCTCTCTGTTCTGTTCCAGTTGCCCACTTCATTTACATTGTGGGATGCCCTCTATGGTATGTTTTCTCATTTCCAGGAAGTAGATGATTTGATGATCCGGAGATTTTTGCGGGCTCATGAACCAGACATAGAAAAGGCTTGTGCCTTGTTTCTAAAGTACCTAAGCTGGAGAAACATTTCTCCCTAGGGGATCGAGTTATAATTAATTTCAAGTTTGCCGGCCTTTTGGACATTTTTTTGGGGGGGGGGGAAATTCTGTATGTGGTTTGCTGAAGAAAAGTAAAATAGAGGCAATAAAATGTTAGGTTGGAAGTCCGTAAGATAATAACTAAATGCTTAACATGTCAGGTGATCTAAACGAGGGGAAAAAAGACTGCATGTCTGGGTAACATGGTATTAGAGAAAGAGAGGGGAAAAATTGAAGAATTAAGAGGGATTATGCTTTTCTCTCTTTGATTGGATTAAGCGACAATTGGGAAGGAAGAAAGGGGTGACAACAAAATCTCCAGTTTGGAAACCTGAAGAAAGGGAAAAACTTAGAGTTAAAATTCCATTATTGCTTTAAATAGAAAATATACTTCTTGGTATTTTTATGACCGAGTCTTAAATGGGAAACAGGCTACTAGGCAAGTTTAGTTTAGATGCAATGTATTCCCAAGCAAATAAATTCACCTCACAAGATAATCATCCATACCAATTATCAAGCATAGAAATTTTTCACCAAGAATTATAGGACAAAAAGAAACATGAATAAATTTAGATTCTTGATAGAATGAACCCTAAGGAATTAAAATTAGAAGTGCTCAACAAAGATCCAGGCGTATCATTCCGAAAATTATAACCCGGTTGAGCAATGGCAACAGATAACAATGTCCAAATTGAACTAGCATTAATCAAAATGCCAATGGGAAAATAAAGTAAATTTGAAAAAACTGTAAAGTCTATTATGACATCAGAGTAAACCTGATGCTCTAAAAAAGAATTTTTGCAGAAATTCTCAACCAATAAGCAACTTGTTCTCATCCAAGAAACTATAAGTAGGAACCTCTAAATTGTAAGGTGCTGGCCCCTTGCGGATCCTGCCAGAGATGTCATAATGTGAGCCATGGCATGGGCAAAACCACCCACCAAAGTCACCAGCATTGGGTAATGGAATGCACCCCAAGTGGGTGCACACACCAATTACCACAAGCCATTCTGGATTCTTAACCCTGACCAAGTCCTCCTGAGGATCACGGAGAGATGCGACATCAACACTGTTAGCAAGCTTAATATCCTCTTCAGTTCGCCGCCTGATGAAAACTGGCTTCCCACGCCACTTTACAGTAACAGTTGTCCCAGGCTCAATGCTGGAGAGGTCTACCTCAAGGGATGCAAGGGCAAGGACATCTTTGCTGGCAGACATGCTAAGAACAAACTTGAGGACTAGAAGACGAATTAAGGAGGCATACACAAACCTACCACCTGTCAAGACAAAGTACGCAAAGGCGCGTTTGCTGGGGTCACCGGGTGGAAAACGTTCATGATTATGCTCATCATAGACAATTTTCGAAGTAGGATTCTTCACCGCTGCTACAGTAGCTGGGAGATCTGACATCACATCCAGATCATGTCCTGGTGCAAGGGCTTCTGAACAAAACCCTGGAAGAAAAAACCATTTGCAATTTCAGTATGCTGCAAAAATACGAACAATGTTCCTAAAAGAATATAGAGAGACACCAAGCTTGCCTATCATAACCACCACTGTAATGAGCAGATTTCTCTATTCAAATGCTTGAGAAGAATGGCAAAAAGGAATGTCTTTGAAATATGAGCAAGCAGGGAATATTCATTGAGCTGAAGTCTGCATCATCCTAAAGCTATAGTTCTAGACAAGCTTGACGAATGACGAGCAATATAAGATGATAGTGAAAAAAAAAAATTGAACATAGGAAAGGAATGCAATCTTTCTTACTCAATGAGTGATAAGAAATCTCAGAAAATGTTACCTAACTACTACATTCTGAGCAAAGCACATATTTGTTCAAATGAACAGAAATTTTTGTCCTTCATCCTCAACATAATTCTAAATAAATCTCAATAAATGGACAGTTATAATCACATGGCAGTAAACACAAATTAAAATATGTGCAAAATTCATTCTGGATCAATACTTTAAGGGGGTCTGTTTGGTTAATTGATTATTTGAAATTATTTTGGATTTGGATTTGGATTTGAGTTTCATGTGTAAAACCATAAAAAAAATTCGCATAATGACAAATTTAAAATGATTAATCATTTTAAATGACCAGCTATCCAAATGGACCCTAAGAAAAACAAGGCTATTAAGAACCAGTTTGCCGTTAGTTTTGCAAAAAGCTGATTTTGGGCCAAAAGCAAGGAAGAAATCTAATAGGCCAATGGCAATAGCTACTTGTTTTTTTGGTATTTATGGGTTTAAGACTGATTTTGGACAAAGCTTTCTGAACCTAAACATATCCACAGCAATGTTACAGTGTTAATTCCACAAGGCTGGGTTTGGTAAATTGCCACTGAGCAGTAGTACTAGTAACCACCCCATTTGAGACATAGCACAGATCAACACAATATACAATACATACGGAGAAAGAATTCGCAATGCAATAGAAAAAATAAATAAAAGGAAATAATCACAGAAAATACTTAGTTTTTGAAAAAAAAAAAAATAGACATTCAGACGTTCGAAGCTATACAGGAAAATTTATAGGTTAGGTTCAAACCTGGACAATCCATTGCAGGTTTCACATTTCGTGTGTGATCGAAGAGAAACATAAAACATAAGTATACACACAAAAGTAAATTTTAACTCGGAGGACGAAATAGTCAAAGGTCAAACCCAGAATCGGAAAAAATTGAACAAGTCCAATGAAATGGGAAGAGAAAGCAATATACGATGATACGGAACAAATAAAGGAGGAAATGAACAAACCACTGATTAGATCAGAAGTGAATGAGAAGCGATAGGGAGCGAAGATAGATCTGGAAGAGGCAGATTGATAGGCACCATAAACATCACTACAAAGAGGATGGCTTTGATGGACGAAGGCGGAGGTTGCTTGCGATGACCTCCATGGTAGAGAAGAGAGTCTCCTCCCGGCTACCCTCAGCATCTTCCACTCTCAATCGTCCTCGAGCGGGTGCTACTGCTATGGGTTATGAATAGGGTACTCTCAGCAAACACAGAGAGAACTATTGGGTTTCCGCGAATTAAAAAAGGCTTCGAATATGAACCTAGTAATACTACTTTTCGGTGTTTGGGTATAAACGTAAATTTAAAGAGTAGAGTTTTAAAAATATAATTTTAAAATAAATGATGTCTATGTTAAATTTTTTTATTTTAAAATTTTAGAATGATGTTTTGTTTATTTAATATTTTTTAAATTTTAAAATAATATTTAATATCTATTTTTAAAACATCCAAACATCTTTTTATTTCATCCATCTAAAACGACGTCATTCCATGGAAGAGGCAGCACGCGTTATATGCTTATATTTTCATTTGGGCAAGTTACAATTTATTATCTGAGATCGATTCCTTAAATTTGATAAAGTTAATTAAAAAATTCTTATATTTTAATCCGTCAGATTAAGTAATTCTTTTTTTTTCATTTTTCCGTTAAAAACCTTATAAAAACCCAAAATAATCCTCCTTTATATTTAAATTTTCAATCTCACCCAAAATATAATTTTATTAACAAATATTCAATTTTCTTAATTTTATTTCTCTTATCTCCTGCAAAGGATTACGATGAGAAGAAGCAAAAGGAGAAAGAGGGGTATGGGATCTGCGTCGTTGTCACCGACTGGTGTGGCTGAATGGAAACCGACGCTGTGCTCGATATCAGATGATGACGTTGTAGTGGTAGTGGAGGAGGGAACGGATAGGGTTGTGATGAGGAAGGACAGTGGTAGTGGCCGCGGTGGTGGTCGTTCCCGTGATGTACCTAGTATTTCTAGCTTCAATGAAGATTAGACTTTTTATGAATTATTTTTCATTTATTCATTTCTCTCTCTCTCTTTTCATTTAACCTCCTCTCGTCTCTCTCTCCTTTCACCAAATCCAGCTACTGTCACCATCACCGCTGAGCTTCTTTGGCAAAGAAAAACCCATAAATAACTATCTTAGTTTCTCACTATAACCAATACTGAGTTTCTTTGGCAAAGAAAAAAACCCGTAAATAACAGATCAATCTGGAGCAAAAATGCGTTGGAGAAGAATTGCTTGAGCAGCGGTGGTCGACGCTGACGGTAGGAAGAATTGCTTGATTTCACCATTTGATGCGGAAATGGTAGAAGCCTCTTCCAATCGAAAACTCAGATCGTAGATGCGGAAACAAATTTGATTTCACCTTTTGATTTCGATTTTGGAAGAATTGCTTAATTTACCATTGGATTTTGATATCTTGTTTTGAATTTCAATTTCAGTATGGGTTAATTAAATCCCAGTACCCTGTTTTAGAAAGTAAACAATTGTTAAATTCCAACTACTGGATTTGGGTTTCATTTTAACTTTCAATTTTCAATTTTCAATTAAAAATGGATTTTGAAAAACATCCACTGCATATTGTTGAAAAATAGTTGCTGGATTCTGAAAGTGGTTGTGCAGTTGGGATTGAGTTGGAACTCAAATCAACAGGTTCAATTTTTTGGAACTTTGTAAGCTATGGAACTGAAATAAACAGGTTCATATTCTAAAGCTATGGAGTAATCAAGTTTAGTATCATCATCTTCTTCGTGGAAAGAAGTTGCAGGAGGAAGCATTTCTAACCAATTCCCTCCAGTTCTTTCCCTCTTTTTGCTCCATTTTCTCAATACATCCAAACCTAATCAAGAAAATCTTCCAATTGGAATAAAATATATTCAAACCCAATCAAGAATTCAGCCTAAATTAAAACAAAGAAACATTTAATTTTCAATTTATTTTAAAAAATATCCACTGAACGAAACATAAATTGATGTTAATAAAAGAAAATAAGAGGGGTAAAATGGAAAAAAAAAAAGAGAGGATAATTTGGTGATTAACAGAAAAATAAAAAAAAATTTAGACAAAAGGGTCATATTGTGTGACAATAATAAAATATAAAGATTTTTTAATTAATTTTATTAAATATAGATATTTAATTATATTTCGAATCAAATTTCAAAGATTAAATTATAATTTATTATTTTAATTTTAATTTTTTTTTATTTTATTTTATAAATTTTATCTTTTAAAAAAAAAATTATAAAGAGTATAAAAGAATGGCAATACATCATACAGATATACTGTTAAATTAGACCTGAATAAACACTACTTATATTATTAATGTTATTTCATAACACGGTGTGCACTACAAATGTTACTAATGTTCTTTCATAATGTGGTTTGCGAAAAAAAAAATTAAGTTAAAATGGACAAAGTTATTGGTAAATATATATGTAATTACAATTAATACGAATGGCATATCAAAATGGAGAGTGCACACCTTTTTTTCATGTAAAACTCATCATTCATAATATCATATAGATCCTGTCAGAAGGTGTTGCTTTTTTTCATGAAATGTATGGTAACAGGTAAATCTCCATTTCTCAAAAAGACAAATAGCTACGAAGAAGATTTGACTCTGCCAAGTTCAGCATTTATAAATAGTTGAAATTATTGCTCCCAACACAATGTAGCAAATGTTCAAAAATATATGAAAGAAACAAATATCGCAACTAAAAGGTATAATTTTTCTTTAATTTGTTTGTTCTACTCGGCATAACAGTATATCAGAGAATTGCAGTGTACATCATATAGTCTCATTATCACCCAAAATTTAAACCTCCGTGGATCCAGAAGAATGATGAGGGAAGTTTGACCACACATCATCCCATGACCTATGCCCATCAGTCACTAATTTCACAACTGATGCTGCTTCTTCCACATTAACACGGATTTGATCCTTGCTATCCCTCTCCCTGATTGTCACTGACGAAGTTGAATCAACAGTTATTGCAAAGGGTACACCCAGTTCATCTGTTCTTGCATATCGTTTTCCAATTGAGGTGCCTGAAAACATCATTGGTACAAACAGGAAAACAGATAATTCAGTAGTGCGTAAATTAAAGAGGCCTTTATACCAACTGTTGTAAACAAATTCATACCATTTTCAGATATTTGGATGTAAATTAACTTCAACATGACAGATTTCTAGTATAACAATTAAACCAAGCAAAACATTGAGTCATTACCAGCACAATAATAATATCAGAATCCTTATGCGAATGCGAAGCACATGTCCTAATGTTAAGGCAAAAGGGGTGATTCAGACACATACAAGTCAATGGAATATCATGAATAAACACACAGATTACAGATTACCCAATTGCTTCACATTCCACTTCACCCATACAAGGAAAAAAGCCTAGGCATGATACAGAAATATTTCACTAGTAGTGGACAAATGCATATATCATGCAAATGCAAATGCCCTGCAGTTTCACATCTAGGCTGTTTGTGCAGTATGTTAGTATATTCCACTTGTAGCGGACAAGAATCCTCCTGCTGGTGCACATGAATTCAAATGCTGCAGGACCAATAGAAAACAGGGGTTGGTGGTGGAAGAATTATGCACCGAAAACATGCTAAAACAAGCCTACACCTTATGTAACATTTTCAGCAATACAATTAACATGCCAATAGCTAACAATAACATCAAGATAATTTAAGTGCCCACCTGTAATATCAATCTTATGTGAGATTCCAGCAGTAGTCAATGACTTGGAAATGACTTTGGCAACCTCTTCGTACTGCTGATTCTGAACCAGTGGGAAAACGGTGCATTTAATAGGGGCCACAACAGGAGGAAAGCGGAAAACATTTAACTGTTCATCCCCAGCTTTACTGGGCCTCATGTAGAAAGAATGCTCGAAGAGGCAATATATTATACGTCCAATGCCAAAAGATGGCTCAATCACTGACGGGGTGAAAACCCTCTGGTGTTCCTTCTTCTTCTCCTTGGAAATTGTGACCATGTTCTTCTTAATGCACAATTTTTTCTCAAGAGTGCAAACATAAAACTCTACTTCCCCTTTGGTTTCTAGAGAGGCCTTCATTTCCATAGCCTCTTTTTCATTCATTGCCTAACAGGAAAAAAAAAATCATAAATCACATTCATCCTAAAGTTAAGCATGCAAGTAAACAAATCACATTTTTACCTCCAAGGCTTCAACCACCATTTTTTGGTTACCCTTAAATGCAAGGCCCAGCTCTTTTTTCACCGGCGCTATAACCAGTTTCTGAAATCATACATCGTCAGTTAAACAAAGATAATCTACCATAAATGTTTAAAATTTATAGATTTACAGTTTTTGTGAAATTTGCAAAACGGAAAACCAATATTGACAACAATTGATATTAACATGGAGCAATACCTCCACTTCCCTAGGTTCTAAAAACTTTTCATGGGCGACGAGGGGAACACCACTTTTCTCCTGTTAAACATATAAACAATTCAGTAAGTACACAGTATTTCCATGTTGAAAAAGGGTAGCAACTATTTCCTTAAAATTCTGCTAGGAAGAATGATTTCTATCTCTTTAATCCAGCAAGCAAAGTTTAAGATGTTGTAAACAGTACATGTGTCCTCTTCATTTTTTTTAGCTAGAATTTCATAATATTGTTTTTCAAAGCAAAAGCCAATTGACAAACACATGAACAATTTTCCAAATTCATCTATGCCTGTTTATGACAGTGTCTCACCGAGTGAGCATGTAAATCATATGCAGATCTATCTGCAATACCAACACACTCAATCCAACCATAGGAACACTCAATCTCAGCATCCCAACAGTCTGCAGCATAGTGGGCCATTTCATTTGCAAGATGCTGCCTGAACCGTAATCGTTCTTTGTCTATACCAAGACGAGTTAGGAAGAGATAAACTCTCCCAATGAAATAGCCAAGAGTTTCATTGTTGACAATTCCCTGAATGGCAATAGATAACAGCATCAGTACAAAGATGAAATACAGAAAACAAAATTGCAAATTAAAACTGTTTTTGTTTATATGCCTTTGAAACTGCTTGACCAAGCAGGATTTTCTTTGCAGATTGACCAGACATTTGTTCTTCCCTTGGGAACATCAGAAATTCAAGTTGTGCAACTTCAGGATATTTTGGGTGAGATTTGTCATCAGGATCAACAAAGTGCTCAATTTCTGCTAATGTGAATTCACGGACTCTCAGAAGGCCTTGGCGAGGAGAAATCTACACATAGAAAAGCACAACAAGAACTCAACTATCAGTTGAAAACATAATGCTGTATCATAAAACATTAATACTAAAAGATTTTTAAAAAATTCAACAAGAAAAAAGCAATAGTTCATATTCTGTAGTTTAAAAGGAAGAAGTTAAAACCTCATTTCTGAAAGCCTGACCAATTTGAGCAGCAGCAAAGGGGAGCTTGTTCCCATTGTAGTAGTACAAGTCCTTAAAATTTACGAATATCCCTTGTGCTGTTTCAGGACGCATATAACTACAATAGATAAAATGCTAGATGCTTCAGCACCGATAGAAGGAAAAACCATCATGCTGCCTATAAATTGAAATTCTACTACCAACGCCAATGTCACCAAATATGTCAATCTAGTCCGTTGTCATATGACTATATAAGAACAATGTTGTACTCACCCTGGGCTCAGACCAGATGGGCCAATTGATGTCTGAAACATCAAGTTGAATGGATAGGGATCAGAAAGGGGATTTTTTGTGTCTGGAGCCACAATGCCATACTCCCTGATCTTTGCACCCAACTCTTCAGCTGAGAGATCATCCAAAACAGCAAGTACATGTTTAAGTTCTGCAGCCTTCTCTGTAGTTATGGTCAGATCTTTCTGAAGCTTGTCATTGCAAAAATCTTTCAGCAAGTGATCAGCCCTATAACAGGTCCCAGTTTTCTCATCCTTAACCATAAGGTCCGTGAACTTATCCACATGACCAGATGCTTTGAGGACAATCTCAGGCGTCACGCAGGGGCAGTCAACCTCCAACATGTTCTCCTCGAGAACAAAATGCTGGAAAACAAAAATATTAAACCCTATCTTAAGAATTTCTAGAATTAGCTAACAAATGCATCAACAAGCCATAACATTCTCAGATCATTGGGTAAATTACAAACAATATTATTGGGTAAATCAAACACGGTGTAATCAACAATTATATTCCTTATAAGATAAAAGAGCCACTTCATTTAGCAATCAAAGTAAGTCAGTAACAGACTAAAGAGTGATGAAGTAGCTTCTTACCTGGCGCCAGAAAGAAAGAACATTGGATTTAACGGAACAGCCGGGAGGACCATAATCGTAAAGCCCAGCAACACCTCTATAAATCTTGAAAGACGGAATGTAAAACAAACGCCGTTCTAGGGTGTTAACCACAGCTTGACGAAATGCTTCCCTGCTAACGGAGCTATCAGGACCATTACCAGTGACAACGGCTTGGAGCTGCTTCTCGACAGAACATTTCTCGAGCTTTAAAGCGTTAAGGGTTTCAATTGCAGCGTCGATTTCAGGCTTAGCCGCTTTAGCTGCTTTAAGTGCACGGACGGCGTTGCCCTGCCCTTCGACGGCAGACTGCTTTTGGACAAGAGCTCTGCGGAGGGAATCCTCGGCCGCGTCCATCGTTGGTGGGTGGTGTTTGAAGGGGTGGATTTGGGTTGATAGAGGGTGGCGCGAACGGAGTAGAGAAAGCAAATGGTAGCCAATGGAACTTGAGGAGGATATGAAACTGGATAAAATACGCATGCGACCTCTGCGGACACTAGCAAAAGTGTTTTTAGCACTAGGGTTTTAGATGTGAATGTTGATTGGAAGAAGTTGGAACCCATGCGGGGCTACGTTTATCCCGAACAGGAGTAAGTCTAATCCAATTAGCTTGTTTTTTTACTCCTCCAGCTTCAGATGCAACTACAGCAATAAATTAATTTGATTGGAGTCATAAATTATATTAATTAAAAAAAACATTAATTTAATTTATTAATTTAAATTGAAACTATAAAAAATTATTATATAATAAAAATTATTAATTTATCAAATATAAAAATTTTTCTGTAATTTAAATCTCTAATAAAAAATAAATATTTATTTATTTTTTCCTTGTAGAAAACGGGTATGAATTGTTATGAAGAATAGAAAATTTTAAATTACAAGATTAAAGAGTTATATACTTTATTAATTTAAATTTTGATGTATATAAAATAATTTAATACATAGATTAAAATGAATGCATAAATTATATATTTGTTCAATTGAGTAACGAGAAAGTATAAAATATATAATTTTTAATATAAATTTTTAAATTAAAAAGAGTATGATATAAATTTTATCTATTAAAAACGCTTCTATGAAGATAAATATATTAAACTATTAAAATTTAAAATGAGAAACATATTGATTATTATGTTTTTAATATTCAACTTCCAATAAATAATTTTCATCACTATAACTTTAAAATTTGAAATTACATTTGAATCCTCTATCATCTTCTTTCTCAGTTGAATTCCCAATATTTAATATGATTTTATATTGCGCTATCAAACAGGCCTTGATTTATAATAGTCTCATTTACTCTATTTGAGTGGGTATGTATACAACACACACAGAGATTCCTGCTACTGTATTACTCCAATAATCAAAGATAAAATAAGCTTAATTGTGGGATTATGAATTTACCATAAATTTTAGCACATGCATCAATTTTTAATTAGTACACCTTAATGGTCATAAATTATATATTAATTCTTGTCTTGTTATTATTATTATGTTTTATGTATTGCAGAAATAATAAAACATATTGCAGAAATATACATAAAACATAATAATAATAACAAGACAATAATTTAATATATATATATATATATATATATATATATATATATATATGAATCATACAAAACCAACAAGTTTTTAACATGATTGTTAAAATTGAAACAAATGGATTAGTTGAATTGAAAAAATTAGAAATTGAATTAAGAATTAATTCGGTCTATTTTTATTTATCTGTCTTCAAAAATAGTTAAAAAATTAGTGAAATGATTGAATCGAATCAATTTTTCCAGTTCAAACGGGTCATATTTTTTATTATTTTTTAATTTTTTGATAAAAACGACGTCGTTTTTATCAAACAAATGAATTAAAAGAAATTAAAATAATTTTAGTAATTTCATTTTAATTTTATTCAATATCTAGATCAAGACTCTATTGTGTGAGTAGATAATTTGAGCAAATAAATATACATAACTTATTATATATATAATTTTTAATTTAATGTGATTAGATTAACACCATAAAAAATATGATATTATTTAAATTATTAATTTAAATATAATTATATTATATTTATTTTTATCTCATATATAATAAATATCAAATTATATATATATACCTTTTTTTTTTTTTTTTTTAATTTAGATGTTTTTTTTTTTTTAATTTAGATGCTTTATTCGATTATTTTAACCGGAAAACATTTGTTTTTAAGTACCTTTAAGTGCCACAAGATACTGTCAGTGCATCAATGGACTATATTTATTTTTCTTTTTGATAATTTATTTATTGAAAAATTTATTATTAGTAGGCATTTACTAAATATAATTAATGTAGATTGATCACTTTACATTTAAAAATTAAATATCCTATATTCGGATTTCTTCTCTTTTTTATTAAAATATATTTTTAATTAATTTTCATGCGTCATAAAAAAAATACATAAATTTTATTATAAATAAAATGTAAAATTATTATACATTTTACATAAATAATAATAATTATTATAATATATTTTTAAGTTGATCTCTTGTTAATATTTTTAATTTTATTTTTATATATTAATATAAAAATTTAAATTATTAACTACAATACATTCAATGAAAGAAAAAATAAATAACATCAAATTTTTTCGTATGTAAACCAAAGTGTCATGTTCGGTTCATGGTCCTATCTAATTAACATCCTGGCCCCACTTTTGTTGCTCAAGTTTCTCAATCAAGGCTTTCTTTTCATCTTCTGGGAGAGAATTGAACATGAAGACAGATTTATCTCCAACGTCATCCTTGAAAGTATAGGAGAATTCATAAGAAAATGTTTTACATTTTTCCAATTCAAGTAGCCAGAAGAAAAAAGATAAACATTTGATCAGGTAATGTACCTTAATGGGCTGAGTGAACTTCCTTCCTGCAAATAACACAAAAAGGGCCATCCATATAACTAATAGAGCAAGCTTTACTCCATTATCCATCAAACCCGTCTGCATATTTCAAGCGAAGACCATCAAGCTATGTATAAAATATAATTTTTAGAACTTAGAAATAAAATAAAATAAAAACTTAGAAATTGAGACTATTGTCCACTACTCTAAGTGCACAACAGAATATTTAAGAAGAAAGATAATTGTGCAAGAAGACTACCAGGTGCCCCAGAAGAACTGCAGGTATAATGAATGTCAGAACACCTGCTTCCAGCTTTCCATAGCAAAGGCCTGTTTCAAAATGCAATTATATCAGTCTCATGTGAATCGTGATAAGGTACTAATTTGTTCGACTAGAATGTAGCATTATAAGCCATAGACTACAGCTAAACCACCATAAAAAGGTTATGGCTTAAGGCCAACTTTGAGTCGAGATATGACGAAAGTACATGAGAGATTGAAAGTTTTATCTATCAAACAATTTCTGAGCTGCTCAACAAAATTCCTGAAACTACCAAGAAGCAGTAAGCACGTATATTAGCATATCAAGCAGCATCCACCACCTTGGTCCTTCAAAGTTCAAACCTCTTGACCACTTGAGAATTTTGGCACACGTCTTCCTACAGCATTATTAAGAACAGGATATAAATGCATTTAAGTATATACTGTTTCTCCTTGATGAAAACCAGATTTTGGTGGTAGCTATTAAGCAGCTTGTGGCCAGAGAACTGTGAATTTGGAATCAACATACATACAGGGAAGGGAATCATGCATCAGATTGGTAGGCAAACTTCTCTCTGTCTTTCTATCTTGATCAATATGAACAACAGAATCCTTAAGTGAGAACACTTAGTACTATGTTGCTGGATATTAGTATAGTTGAGCTTTTGTGAAGCTTTGTTGTTTATGAGGCTCATGCAATCATGCCCACTGTGTCATTCTGTTATTTGCCTTTGTCAATGACAGGCTCAACAGTCAAACACGTCCAAAAAAAATGAATTCTGATTTCACTGATAATGCTACGATATCCAGAAGATTACAAAGTTAAAATTTCTAGTGAACTTTAAAAATGGGGCTGTTTAGCCTGTTTTTCCAATTTTTATTCTTCGGAAGTCTGAATTTTGAACCATGTTGAATAACATACTGTCACAGTATCTTACATATGAAGAGACTAGAGAAATGAAAGGCTATGATACCTCAAAAATTTCAATTAAATTCATTAGCAATCGACCAGAAACAACTGGCAGTAAATGCACAGGATGTAGATATAACATTACCTTCTTTGAAGACTAGTCCAGTCAGTGCTGCAAATAGAGGACCAACGAACCAAACAGTTGTTGGATTATCAACGACGTATTGTATTAAATTCTCACCAGCTGGTTGAGCAAGGGTGGTGTATGTTAGAAAAGATCCAATGACACCAAGTGCCCATAAAGCTTGAAGGGTGCGTTTAATCTCAGTTACATAGATGTGAATCAAAAGTAATGATAGCCCCAATCCACCAGCTCCAAGAGTGTACAGCAGATCAAGATTTTTTCTGATTAATTCCCCCAACAAAGAGTCATCGGGTAAAAAGGCATCTGATGCAGCAATTACAAATGCAGAAGCAGCAGTTACCAAACCCGATCTATACAAGATCACCTGTTAGATTAATACTGAATTGCTCAATAACAAGTATAGTCTATAGTTATACTGATTAAGAAATTTCTTAAAGTTACTAATTCAAGGTAATGACTCTTCACTCTTATTTTAAACTTAAGAAAACAGAAGGCTTATAATTACAATCAAACGACATGTGGTTTGAAATAGTTTGTGGCTTACAGGAACCTAAAGATGTTGTTATTGTTTCGCTCAATTTCCAAAAAATTACTGAAAATCACCACAAACAAATACCTCCAGTACAAGAAATGAACTATCCAATATCCATATCGCTCAAAACTAAAATAATTCAACGAAAATATCATATAGAGAAAAGTTACAAGCATTAGACAATTAAATTAGAGTACCTCTCGAACGTCCGATTGTTCAAGTGTCCAGTCACCGTAAACGCCTTTATTAACTGTGGGTTGCAATGAACTCTGGGAGCTTTCACTGGCAGCTTTGCACTTTATCGATCCATTTCTAAGCTTATAAGACCAAGCCGCCGATATGCCGGAGTTGGGTGCTGATTTAGGTCGAGAAAAGGTGAGTCCAGAAGGGGAGATTAACGACGCCGAAAAAGCTAGCAACGCCATAACAAACGACCTATTTGGGTATTCCGGTAATTAATTTGGTCGTGATCATTTTTTTTTTTTTTAATTTATAAAATAAATAAAATAATATTATTGAGTTTATTAAAGATTAAGAGAGAGAGAAGCCATTGGCTGAGAAGATATGCTTATCAGTTAGAAGGGACCCACTGTTACATCTAGAATCTGCGAATTATAGATGATACGGTGCCGTGTCTATGCGCGGATGCATCAGATTCATACGTACAAAGTGAAAAATATGGATATTTTTCTCTTATTAATTATTAAAAAAAAAAGTAAAATAATCATCTCCATATATACCTAACAAATTGAAATAATAATCATTTCCCCATAGACAACAAAACAAAAATGTCATGTCAATTAATTAAAATACTTATGCGGACTCATTATTGTTATTAAAATGAATATATAATAATAGCGATGCTATTCTATACGCATCAATAGGGAAATATAGATGAAAGAACACATTTCATATATATTTTCGAATCTCTCCCCTCTATAACACATTTCAAACCATTTCTCATCCAATCTATATATATAAACAAAAGAGAAATTATATTAAAAAATATAAAATAAAGAACATACAAGTTCTAAACTAATAATTTTCAGATTTCCAAATACATCCCTAAATATTAGCTTGAGAAAAAAAAAAAATTCAATGCAATATAAATTATAAAGTCTCAAAACTGAAAATAAAGAATATGATAGAAAACTAAATCCACACATAATTTATTTGCAAAAGTGTGAATACTTCATATATGAGATATTAGACTTCTATTTAAATTTGGTGGCTGAATTACTCATCTAAATATAGAGAATTGACTATCAAAGTATACATATGCTCACTAGAAAAATCAAACCGAAAGATTTCTATTGTTGAAGTTTTCAGGTACAAAAAAAACCTTATAATCATAAAAGCTGAACAAACTAGCAAGTTAAAACTATAAATCTAAAATACTAAAAAGAAAATTAAACACTAAGAAGAAAAAATAAATAAAAAAAAAAAAAAAAGAGAAAGGACTGTCATCATCGGTCAAGAAAAGACCAAAGGTAACCCAAAAAACAGAAATCAGAACTAAAAATTTTAAGGAAAAAGAGAGAGTTACTTTTGTATATACATTTGTATTCATCCAATATATCATTCATGACGTTAATATTGACTCCATAATAATTAAATTTATTATAAGAAATATATAATCATATCCCTATTTGAAAAAAATACTTTTTTTTTCCGTTAGTCTTAAATTATAAGATTTTTTTTTTCAAAAAGTAAATAATTTATTAATTTATTATTATTTAATATTTTACCGTATCATATTTTTATTAATAAATAAATAATTAATTTTATTAGATTAAACAACACGTGTATATTAAAAATATAAATATTTAATTAAGAAATAATTTATATTAATTTTAATAAAATATTTAATTTATTAAATTATTATTTTTTTCTTGATTAAAATTTATTAACTAAAATTTTATAGGTAATGAGACTTATCATTAAATAAAATTTTATTGGTAATAAAATTTTATTAATTGTAAAATTAATAATAAATAATAATTATTTTTAAGATAATTTTTAATAATATAAATGAAAAAATTTTATGAAAAATATAAAATAAAAATTATTATTTTAATTAAATTAATTTTTTTAACTTAAATAAAAATAAAAATAAAAAATATTTTTTTTTTCAATTGAAAAGAGTACGAATTTAAACTCTAAAAAAGTTATAATCCCATGTGATAAAAATCTGACACATCATCATTAAAAACAAATAGCAAGTGGGTTTGATTTAAAAAAATGAATCATTAATTGTAGTTGAGAGTGGACTTAATAGCCGCAAAATTTGACGTCGGAAGCCGAAAGCACTCTCAGAACTGCTCACACCCACGTCCCTATCATTTCCCCATTTGGGATTTTCGGACTACTCTCCCACGTCACCTTTCACGTGGCTTACGTGGGTTTTCTTTTTTTCTTTTTTCAAAAGAAATTTTAATCAATTGGATTATTTAACAATTAATTTACATGAAAATTGTGTCAGTCTAAAATCATTAAGAGTTTGAAAAGTAACAATTACTTAAAATTAAAATTAAAATTTTATTTATAATTTTATAAAATTATAATATAATTAAAAAAATAATTATATAATTTCATTTATAAATCATAAAAATTATAATTTTATAATCACTATTATCATTTTCTCTTTTATCATCACTAGCAGTTTCATCACTACTTAATAATCTATCATCATCATTATTGACAATGAAAACTAGTCGAATCATTATCACTAGTGATGATAACTTATTAAATTATCATCATCGATAATAATGACTCATTAAATTATCATTACCAGCGATTTTTTACCATTATCAATGATCCACTACCACTCTTAATTTTATCGTCATTTTTATCATCACTAATTATTTTTATGTATTTTTACTTTTAATTTATTATATAAAATAAGACTTGAAATTATAATTTCAATATAATTATAATTTTAAAAAATTAAAATTAAAATTCTTAATTTTAATTCTATTTTTTTTTCAAATGGACCCTAATTAGCAAGGGCAATAAAGTTCCTTTTAACTTCTGTGGTTTTATGATTGAACTGAAAGGGTTTCAAGGGTTTTGATGTGGAGAGCAAGTGGTGCATGCTTAACAGTGTATTGAGTGTGCTTTATTAAGTACTACATTGCAAGCCGTTCAAACTTTGATAATTAAATAACATAAAGAAGTATAAAGAAACAACAACTCACGTTGTTGCATCAGCCATCATGCACAAATGGAACGATTAATTTCATTCATCAAAGTTTCAAACATCTCCATCTCCATCTCCATCGATCTCTATCTTTTGTTTTATACCAAAAACTTCACATTTTTGTCTCTTAATTGTTTTTGGTTCTTTTAACTTTGTCCAAAAGTTGTTGCCTGGATTGATGACACATTATGGGAGTGTATGATTTCTGTTACGTTGTGTACAAAACCTAACCAACTTCATTAACAAAATTAATTTAATATCATCGGTGATTCATGATAAAATAATATTACTATTTATAAAACTTTACTTAATTTGAACTCTTCACTTGATTCCAACGTAAATGTGCATAACTGCTATATTACTATTATTATTTATTTTCTATTATTTGTCAATAATTGTCATATATGTATCGCAATTTCAAGTTATCTTATTTGTGTTTTCTCAAAGGATTCATTAAACTGCATTTAATATTACTAACTTTAAAAAATGATTCAAGTGACATTGACACTTCTGATTCAATTTTGATTTTGGAACCAGCTAGTTATTTTTGGAGTTCAATTATCATAAAAAGTGGACGTTATTATTATTGGAGTAAGCCAAGAAAATTAACCAATATGATTTGAATTACTACAATAAGTTTTGCCTATATAAACCCATCAAACTTAATATATGTAGAACTCAAATTGTTTAATTATTAGATTGTCAAGTTATGATTCTGAATTATAGTTAGAGTTTGATTAAAAAAAATATAAGTTAATTAAGAAAAATACAATATAGATAAATTGAATTTCATTGTTTATTAAACAATGTTTAATTAATATATTATTAAGGTTCTGATGAGGTCTAGGAGAATTGGCTGAGAATACCTATCCTTTTGGTTCTTGACAATCTAGCTATATGCATGCTATTGCCATTTTTCTCAGTCTTCAACGAAGTTAGATTCCACACTTAAGAAAGGAATTAATTAAAAATTGACTTGTGTATTAATTGAACATAGACAAACGAGTTTGAATACTAGAATTGAAATAGCTTGGTGGGTATATGTATTATTCAAGTAATATAATTAATATAGACAGTACTCTTTCAATACATTAGCAAGAGGTGTCCTCTTATAATCATCATTACTTTAAAAGCAAATTCAAAAGCGTTTTGAACTTTGGAATAACAATGAATATTATACCTAAAAAAAAAAGACAACAAATCTTGCCAAAATTTCTTATAGTTCCCGAGCTTACAAACCTTGCAGATTGGAAGGAGATATATATATATATATCGCTGTCATCCCCATACATAAAAGAAAATGGTAAAAAGCTGACGAGCTTCAAACAAACACCGCAAAAATACTCTTAGAAGCTCTTGTTTTATGAAATCCCATATATATCTAGGAAAGATGCTGACTGATGATGATCATATTATCCTAACTAATAATGGATATCATATATTATCTTAGTCCTTGATTGATAAAAGAAACAAAAGATATATTACTCGCCAGGATTACTAGAGTCCTTCCTATGTTCTTGATAATCAGAACTAGATGAGGTGCTATCGAACCATGGCGAGAATCTCATCAGATCTTGTTGTTGTTGCTGATGTTGTTGTGGAGCATAAGGCTGTTGATTAAAGAGATTTGAAGTGTAATACTGGAAATTTGAATCATTGCTGGAAAGAATCTGAGCATATTGAAGCAAGTCTGGATATGTTTCTTGCTGAAATGGAGGAGGAGGAGGAAGTTGATGATGATGAGAAGGAACAGGAGTAGCTACTGGCGTTGGATTTTGTTCAGGCAAAACACAAGATGAATCACCGGAACTAGTCATGAAGTAGCTAAACTCGGGTTTCCCTTGAACTCGTTCAGGAAAATTAAGCTTGGCCTTAGTGCCTTTGAACTTAAGAGCTGCTTTATCATATGCAAGGGCAGCGTCCTCGGCAGTGTCAAAAGTACCCAGCCAGACTCGGGCTGCCTTCTTAGGGTCACGTATTTCAGCTGCCCATTTACCCCAAGGTCTTTGTCTTACTCCTCTATAGTGTCTTCTTGTAGTTTCTTCACAAACACAAATTCATCCATAATATCATCTTCAAGTTATCAATCATAAATAATTAAAGTATATATTATATCTCTAAAAGTAAGTGCAACTACTTGCTAATCTTAATTAATTCATTGGCATTAACTTATATATATATATATATATATGCACTGCCTAAAATATAATATATAATGTAAAAATAATCTTCTGTGAATTTATGGTTATCTCACATTTATCTCTATTTTTTTTGCCATAAAATACTCTCTTTCCTGATTTATTAAATAAATAAATTAATAAATAAACAAAGCCATATTATTTATGCGTAATAATCCTTCCTAATATTCATTCATGTAACTTTCCCGATATTCATCCCCATCTTAATGAAAATTGAACTTATGGCAAGCAATTTGGGTTCGTAAGTCAATCATCCAATTCACCATTAAGTAAAAAGCTATTTCCTTTTTGCCACATTGAAAAGGTTATCAAAATTTGAATAGACGATCTTATACATTATAAGTTAGTACTTGACATTTAATTTATTATATTATACTAATGCCAAAATCAACTTTTTTTTTTTCTTTTCACCTCCAAATTTTCTAATTAATTTGACTATTAACTTAAGTAAAATTAGAACATTATTATGCAATAATCTATGGTTATTGTTGCTGAACTGTGGGAAGTGCAATTTCAATTCAGGAAGTTATGTTAGATATATACATAAAGAAAAAATGCAGTATGATAGAAGCTAATTAAAGAAGTGAAAACTATTGGTTTCAAACTTTAGTGGGGAACAGAAAAAATAAATATAGGTAAAGGTGTTTGAAATTGAAAGGCAAAATGATAGTTATGAATTGATGAAGCCTTCAAAATTAAAGAGATTTAATTTTTGTGGTGTTCCCACCAATAATCTGCTAATGTACGTAGCAACAAGAATAAGGTGTCGCTATCAAAGATTGAAGGCAAAAAAAACAAAGAATTAGAAATCAGAGGGATAAGGGGATGAGGTCAATGTCTTTAACATAAAGGAAGGCTAGTGATTCACGGAAGAGACTCTCCTTTAATACGAGGCATATATTTATATGTGAGTATCAGATCGAAGCTAATAAGTTAATGCTAATCTGTATCTTATATTGGAAAGAAAAGAAACATTAGCACATGCAAAACGACTAACATCTTGACATCACTATATGTATTGTCTTTCGAAAATGGTAAAAAAGCAAGAAAATAAAAGATTGTCTCGCCATTTAATTAGGTACGACTCTTCGCTTTTAATAGAGAGAGACTTGTTTACGCAAATTAACCAAGATACAATGAACTTGCCAAAACCCTAAATATATATATATTTGGAGTGTACTGAATATATAAGGCAGATAGTTGCCAAATCAAAACCTTCTCAACAAAAATAAAATAAATTAAAACTATATTAGATTTGAAGACGAAGTTTTAGCTGGAAATGGAATTCAATTAAATAATAATAATAATAATAATGTAAAAGAACTAATATGGCTTTGACAAGATGATAAGTATCAGGCCAAAGAAAAAACCGAAATTGGAAAATTTTGTTTCGTCAATTCTACCTCGACTCGATCAAATGATTAAAGGTACTGCCTAATCGAAAACCCAAGTAATTATGGCAACCCTGCATACAGTTAAAAAAAAAAAAATGGATGAAATACCTTGTTGATGATCTAGAGTAGTAGGTAATTGGGAGTGTTGAGGTTCCTCTTTGACATTAAGTGGGGTTGTTGATTGCACCACAGTTGGGTTATCATCGGTGGAAGTAGAGATGACTTGAGAAAGTGCGGAAACCATAGCAGACATGTCTGTTTCTGACCAATAAGATGGAAAATCTTCTTTCTCCTCTGATGCTTCCGATGGAAGTGGCCTCTTTCCATGCCTTCGATCCACCTTTACACTATTATAAAATCATATATATGAGATTTTCTAGCTGAGAAAATGAGGATTTGGTGGGGATGAAAATAAGAAGAGAGAATTTTGGGTTTGTCAGAAGCTATATTTATTGGTAAGTTTTGCCAGATTTATCTTCTTGTACAATAAAATACTAAATAACTAAGTGTAAAGGAAATGGATTTTGGAAGGAAAAATAATTATAATGATAAAATTACTTATTGGTCCTTACACGTTACATCTGCCAATTTATGTTCCACTATGTTATTTTATTATTTGATGAAGAGAGGAGAGTTATTAAAATTTAAATTTTGGACAAACTGAGCTGTTTCATAAATAATATAAGCCAAAAATTCCAATTACTAATCTAAAAATTTAACATTGTCACATATATATATTGAAAAATATTAATAAGGGTGAAAATTCATTACCTGTAATGCCTTAGATTTTAAAAATAACATATATTAAATAATTTCATTAATTTTTTTTATATAGCATTATATTTTTGTCGATTTCAATTAAAATTTATGTATGCTCATATATATAGAAAATTTTTTATCATCTTTTTAATTAATCCACATATAATAAACTTGATCCATATATATTTTATTTATTAATATTTAAAATTATTAAAAATAATATTTAAATTTAATTAAATAATAGTAAAAATTAAGTATATAAAGTATTTGCACAAACTCATGGCCAATTTAGAATAACTCTGAATTTGAATAATTTTTTTTTAAGATTAAAAAAATATATATTTTATAGAATTAAGAAATTATGAATTTTTAATCTCAATGTATACTCGGAGTTTAGTTGGTGTTAGAAGGGGAAAAAAAAACAGATAATTATTTGGATTTACACCTAAAATATCAGGAATATCATATAAATTTTTCTGTCACTCCCAAGTCTAACCCGATATTTTATAAATAGTTATTTAAATTTTTTTAAGCTACGAATCAATTAGTAAATATAAATAATATTGATTAAAAAAAAAAAAAAAAAAGGAGGGATCAATGTCTGATTTCAGTAGGTGAAGATAACAAAAGGCAACAAAGAAGAGCACTTTTACATCATTTGGTATGTCAGCCTTGCATTTGGAAAGGACATTCAACCAAGCATTACAAAAAGAAAATAAAAAAAGAGTGGTTGCACATGAAAGCACGTAACCTGACACCAGAGGTAACAGATACTTTAAATTACTGTTTTATCCTTCAACTTTATATTACTAGTGAATCATTTTTTTTTTTTTTTTAATTTTTATAAATACATGAACACGTCTATAAAGTTCAATTTCTTCTATTATTTAGTCTTTTCTTCTAATTTTTTTTTTTTTTCACTTTTTCATATCCTCCATTGAAAAAGTAGAGTCAATCCCCTCCACTAACCCTAAATTATGTGTGGATTCGTTATACCTGTTTTTGCCGACTTATTACCCAACTTCTTGGGATACTTTCAACTATACACCTGTGGCTTTGGGCTTTGGTTTGAGTATGATAATGCTTTAGTGGATGTTGGACACAAGGGACCTGTTAGGAATATTGAGATTCCAAATGAAAGGGTTTAGTTTTTATAATAAATTCTTAATACACATGTAATGTATTATTTATTTTACTGGAAATCTCAAAGTTTCATCACAGGTTCTTGATCAGCTTATTTTCAGGTTCTTTCAGCAAAATGTCTCTTGTATTTCAATAATGATTCCATTTGTAGAGTAAGCACCGGAAGAGTTTACACAACTTATAAAAAGTCACACAACTTGCTGCAGCAATATTCTCCGACTCTGAGGAGCCTAGAAAGGAGAAACTCTTGCCCATCCATAAAATTGGGAATCGAGGGACTTCGTTATATATGCAACCTGTGATTTTAATACCTTATAATCTTTCACCTGCAGACTATAACTTGAATTCTTTACTACTACATCCTTAGAAACCTCCTTCCTTTCAACTAATTGGCTTGCATACCTTTGAATTTTATCAATGTTCTCCCACATCAAAGCCAGATTTATTGTTTCTTCCTCACTTCTCACATTCTATAGCTTCCTCCACTTTGGCCCAATAGCATGTGTCTAGAGTCAAACTAGCAAACTTGATCCTTTTTGTATTCTTCTCTTCCTGTTTAACTAGTCTCTCCTTCCACCATCTATCAAAATTTTGATACCTCCTTTCTATTCCAAGACTAATGAAATGATGCATTTCTATTCGATAATACTCTGCAAGGAGCTTATAGGATTGCGGGATGCATTTATAGATGGTACAATTCCAAAATTAAATGGTGCAATTCCAGAACCAAGTAAAATAACCCACTAAAAATTAAAAGAAAGATTTTGATTCAGAAATAAACCTAGATCTAAAGCTGTAAATTTGAGCTAGATATTGAATAAGAAGTACAATAACGAGAGAACAGATCTGGAGTTGCAAAAATAACTAATGGGTATATAAAGCTAAAAGCGACCCACCAAATTTACAAGTCAACAAAGATCTTGGACCTGACAGTGACATTATCCTCGGTTTTTTTTTTTATTATTAATTATCATATTATTTTTTAATGACCCAGGGGAGAAAACTCTTACTAACTCATCTTATTTATTTTTAATTATCATTATTAATTTATATTAGATCCTTCAATGAATAATTGATAAGTTATATTTCTTTGTGAGCTGGAAGAAAATGATATTATAACAGCTAAAAGATACAGAGTGATGTTAATTAATATTTTTAAAATCCTGCCAGAAATCAAATTGATCTCATTATTAATTCCCAGTTCAGTCTGTTCCAACAATTTCCTGCCAATTTAATTATGCAACTTGGCTGGCAAAAAAAAATTATTGAAGTTTCTTATATACTGTGTTTTGTAAAGCAGTGAGGCATATTTGAGGCATCCAATTAGAATCTCTAATCAGAGTTATTTTTTTTTTTTTAAATCTATCTAGTAATATAAATAAAAAATAAAAAATAAAAAATTAAGAATTCAACCCTTCATGCCTCTCTCTCTGTGTGTGTGTGTGTGTGTGTGTGTGTGTGTGTTTAATGGGTCAATAGCTTTGCAGCAAATGTGAAATCCAAACTTTGTCAGATGAGTGGATATGAAGTTGTGCACTTGGAAGCAACTTTTAAACTTGTATATTTACTTGTTTTTACTTCCATCTTTATTCCACTTAGAAAAATTTATCTGAGAAATTAATTTAATTTGAATTTTTCAATAAAATAAAATTATAAGAAGTATTTCAAATACTATATATATAGATTTTATTTTTTAATTATCTATATTTATTTTATAATAATTAATTATATTGAAATTTTAAGAGATTATAATATATATTTCTATTATTTCAACGCTGAATTAAATTTTTTCTTAAAATTACATAATTTTTATTTATTTTAAAATATAAAAATTAATAAAAAAGAATTGATTTGTTACAAATCGTCTCTTGGTTTAGGAATGTGACCATTTTTGTATCCATCCCTTACCCATATACTTGTATTGTATTTCCGTCAAAAAGAACAGAAAAAGTCTTTAGAAAATTATCAAACCATTTTATTTATACATTTTTAATTAAAAATAATAATAATGAGACAATAGAATAATGTAGCTGTGTTAATTGTCCCCACGGAAGTGACAAGCGTGAGAAAATATAGAAAAATCAAAGAAATTACCATACGCCAAATCTCTAATCAGTCGAGAACAGAACTAGTTTCTAGGTCACAGGACGCCAGTCTTTGATCTTCAGGTACTCTGATTAGTGATTAGAGTTTAAAGAGTCTTCAATTCAAACAATTCTAATTTTTTGTGTTTAGGAGATACATACAAACGGAGATGCAGAATCAAGAGGATGGAAAAGTGGAGGCTACGCCTTCTGAATTTGAAGATTGGGCAAATTTTGGGGACGAATATATTATGCAACACCACTCTGCAATTCGCTCCGCTGAAGCCGATAAAATTCCTTTTCTTGGTGACAAGGCATTGTTTTCTTATAATAATTCCTCTTTTTTTTTTTTTTTTTAAATTATTTCAAAACTTAGATTCTTTATGGCAGTTTTGATATTCTGAATGATTTTTATTTCTAATCCGCAGGAGCCTCTTTCTGCATTAGCTGCTGAATACCAATCAGGAAGCCCTATTTTGCTCGAGAAGATAAAGGTTCTGTCCTAAGCCTACTTGTTTTCTTGATTCACTGGTAATACATATTTCTCAACTAGCAATTGCTATGTCTGTTTGCGTAGGTGCTGGGTGATCAGTATGCTGCCATTAGGCGAACTCGTGGAGATGGGAATTGCTTCTTTCGAAGCTTTATGTTTTCCTACCTTGTATGCTTTGATGCTATTTCATATTTTTATCAAAGTATTTCTGTTTGCATAATTTTGCTTTTCTTATTCGTGGCAACGTCATGCTGTAAATAGGAGCATATTTTGGAAACACAAGACCGAGCTGAAGTTGATCATGTCAAAGCAAAGGTTGAAGAATGTAGGAAGACGCTTCAAAGTTTGGGTTACGCTGACTTTACTTTTGAAGATTTCTTTGCGGTAAACCTAGTCTGTTACATTTTGCTACCTTATAGAACGGTTACATGTTCTTATTTCTTATTTTTTTTTACTCTTTCATTATTCTGTAATATCTAGATGTTTGTCTATCACTCTTCAAAAAAAATTGCCAATGGACATCTGATTATTATTTAGTGGATCATGGCTTTACAATATGAGCTTGGTATAGCCATAACTCTGGGAAGTTGTTTATTTGATGGACTGGAGTAACAGTTTTGTCATTGATCGTTTGAGTATGCTTTTCTATAGAAATGGTTAATCTGTTTTTTTAACTTTAACTCTTGACTTTTGCATGGATATAAACGTCCATCAGATAGTAAAATTGATGTTAATATTAAGAATTCTATTTCTGATTAGCATTGTGGACAACGGAGAAAGAATTGTGAAATTATTAGTCTCCAATGTGAGATACAGTTGAGTTGAGGTTATTTAATTGCAGTCTTTTAATCTTGTCTTCAAATGAGTGAACTAGTAAATTTTGCTATTTTGTTTGAGTTCCTGCTTTATTATTGGGATGAGAAAATTTAATTTCCCTAATTTTTTTTCAATAAAATATCCATTAAAGACGGCTGTTTCCCTGTACCAGATTTTTCTAACTCTTTTAGTTCCCTTTATCAAATATAAACCCTGATTCTATTGTGAAAATTTTGCAGTTATTCCTAGAGCAGTTGGATAGTGTTCTTCAAGGAAATGAAACTTCAATAAGGTATAGTCCCCTCTTCCTTTGTTAATATTTATGTTCACAATTTTGAGAGTGGTTTTATTTTAGGATCTTAAGTTTCATCCCTTATACTTCATCTCAACTCTCAAGCACTTTTACTTGTAACCAGGAGTTAACATACTCAACTTAACTCAATTTAATCTTAATTCCAAAATTAATTGGGGTCGGTTATATGGATTATTTGTTTCCACTCTAAATGATTTTGAGCAACGTATTTTAATAATTATAATGTATTTTTCTTCTTAGGTCTACTCTTTTCTTTCTTCCTCTCCCCTATCACGGTGTACTTAACCTTCCTAACCAAAGCATTTTTAGGTCTCTAGTTCATGTGTCCAAACCATTTTAATTTTTCATTTTCTTATATTTGTCTTCAATTGATGCAACTTTCATTTTATCTCTAATATTTTCATTACGTATATTATCCGTTTTAGTATGACCACACATTTACCTTAGCATTCTCATCTCGGCATTTTTATATATGTTGTCATTTCATTATCCAACACTCACTACTATATTCGGTTGAATTTTCCTTTCAAATTTATTAGAAATCTTTGCAGTCACAGAGAATTCTCGTGGAAAATCTCTATTTCAATCACGCAACTTTTATCCTATGGCTAATGTACTCTTCACAACCTCCATTTCCTTTAAAGATTGAGTTTAGATATTTAAAATGAGTACTTTGAAACAATACCACTCCATCTAAGCTAACTTCCTCATGAGATATTTTGAATGTTTCCATTGTTTTCAATTATGGATAATACAATGCTATTCCTCCATTAATCTGGAATTTTTTTGGAATTTGGATTTTATTAAACAATCTGGTTAACCATGAACTAACATTGAGCAATTATATTCCATAATAAATATTTTCGGCACTAGTGCTAATTAAATTACTAATTTTTTTTTAATGTGTGCAATAAACTCCTTTCTTTTATTCTTCTTTTACAGCCACGATGAGCTTACAAATAGGAGTAGAGATCAGTCAATTTCAGACTATGGTGAGTGACTCTAAAGACTTGATGGTATGAATAGATCTCTCCATCTTAAACAAATTCTCTCCTAACAGATTTGGCTGGTTGGCTAGTTGTCATGTTTTTCAGATTTGTTACTTCTGGCGAAATACGAAAACGCTCTGAGTTTTTTGAACCGTTTATATTGGGGTTAACAAATTCAACAGTAGAACAGGTTTGTTTGATGCTAAGTTTTTAGTGTTATTTATGAACATTATCATTTTTTTTTCTTTTGAGAATTAACATTATCAGTTTTTTTGCCTTTATGGGCTCTGGTCTTGCTTATCTAAAAAAAAAAGAACTCTGATCTTTGGCAGAAAATTAGGGTTATATTCAGTCAACAGTTCTCCATATATTGGTCATTTTGTTAATTCTTTCAAAGATGTATGTTTCAAACACCATGGGTACTTGTTTAATCACTATGATTCCTTGGCTGGAAAACAAGATTATTGTTGTTGAAATTTATGTATTTTTTATTGTTTGGTTATTGGGTTTATGCTTACTAGGCTTGGAGTCCTAATTTGAATTCTCTACCTCTCTTTCTAAAGTTACAATTTGATTTGGCATAGTTTTGCAAGTCATCAGTGGAACCAATGGGTGAAGAGAGTGACCATGTGCACATTACTGCTCTATCAGAAGCACTAGGGGTGCCCATTCGCGTTGTATACCTTGACCGCAGTTCTTGTGATACAGGTGGTGTTAGTGTAAATCATCACGATTTCATTCCCACAGCTGGTAATCTACCGAATTCTTCTAGTGATGGTTCTGTGACCAAGAATCCGTTCATTACCTTGCTTTATCGTCCGGGTCATTATGATATTCTCTATCCAAAGTGATTCCTTACCCACTCTGGTAAGCTAATCTGAAATCTTTCTAGTTGTAATGCACATTATTAGTGTATGGTGGGGGTTTTCTTTATGTTCATGTCAAAATAAAACTTGTAAAACAATGTTCAAATTCAAGCACCTTTGGTTTCAGCATCCTGGACTCTTGGTGCCACTTCTTGTTACAATTTATGTATGCTGATATTGTCTGTTATTCAGTTGCAATTAAATTGTTAATTGAATGGTTTGTTTATTCTTGGATGATACCATGTAATATATTGAAGCCTATTTTGTTAATGGAATTTTCATTTGCATATATTACAGGCTTTATTAATTCATTCCTGGCAAGTTGTCAGGGATATGAATGGAAAGGAACTGATGGCAGAAACCCTGGTGTTGCAAAGCAAAGGCACAGGCACAGGCTCATTTGCTTTATGCTGTAGGTTGTGAAAAATGTTTGAATGCTTCTGAACTCCGTGAGTGGGGACAGAGATGCAAGGTTGCTTGAAAAGATGGAATTGCATTCATCAGTTTAAGTTCATGGAGCAGCTCCTCACCTGGTCTTTAATCATCTCTGTGAAATTGCATTGCTGGGGGGAATTTTTTTTTTTTTGTTTTTAGCTTCTCATTAGAAGCTTGCTGTTTTTGTCTGACCCATATATAAAGGTATCAAAGGTCTGCCATTTGCAGCCATTAGTTTCAGATCAGGTGGTAACAATTAACAAAGCCTACTGTAGTTGCTGGCAACCAAGAATGTTGCTGCAAGTTTCCCAGCAAGTTGTGAGAAAAATTTAAACCCATATTGTCATTGCTACCTGTTACAGTTATCAGAAATGAGTTATTAGAGGAAAACTTGTGCACAATATTAGTACATTTCGAGGCTTGGTGCAATCATAAGGAATAACCATGATCGAGAGTATTGGAAGGCTGGTACAGCCAAATTTCATTTACATTACCTGACTATTTTCTTCGTGGTGGGCGAATTGAAGTTTTTAGATCGATAAAAAAGAGTCTTTTAGCATATATATTGAAGCTCAATTCTCTTTCATACTTGGCAATTTCCCTGGTGTCAGTGTTTTATGCCTTCATTAGCAAAGGATTAAAAAAAAAAAAATGGTTTGTCCTTGTGCTGATTATTGCACCATCCATCCTATGATTATCTTCTGGTTGTGAAAATATTTACTTCCTAAACAGAATCACGAATAACGAATCGTGGTAAGGAAATGAAGTTCCGGTATTGGTTGTGGCCATTCAAGCCAGGTTCCTACTTCTTCCAATCCCTTGGTCCAACCAATACCCTGAGCGTGTCACCTAATCAGTAACAGTAGAACCGTGATTGCATACAAGCATAAATAACTAGACGTCCAAATAAAATAGAATAAAATAAAATAAAAATAAGCTTATGGAAGCAGCAGGCAGCATTGTTTCTCAAACAATTAATGAACACGGTATCATCAATTTCTCTTCAAAAAATATTTTTCAATACAGAGCTCCCTCGCTTGTTTATCTCAGCAAATTACATATGAGATGAAACCAAGCAAAAAATATCAAAAAAAAAAAAAAACAACTTAAAAAATGTGTTGAGAGAGAAGCCTCCAGAACCTCAGTGAAAGAACCCTCCATTGCTCAGAAACTACTATACATCTATTTTTTATGTATATTACTCGAGAACATCCAAAATTTTGAAGCTTCACTGATGCTTCTTTTTCTAATGATTCCGGAATTTAAAGAAAACCCAAAGAAATCAGAATATCATCTTTGTTCTGCTATGCAATGTTTTCCCTAAAATTTCAAGAGGCTTCTCAAGTAGAAAAATGTATTTCTTCTCAATCAGCCACCCCAATGTATTTAATCAAAGACTCAGGGAGGTACCAATCTTAAATTACTCAATCCTAAGATGTTAGTGGCCACAAAAATAAGTGGCTTCCTCAGTCAGACTCCTTCCCAGAACCTGAAGACGCATCCCCATCCAAAGAATCCTCCCTGTTAGCCAAATTTGGTGGGCCTCCTTGCTGGTTCTCCTCATGGATGATGCTTTTAGCTTTCCCAGGTCTAGTTCGGACATTAACCCCCATTGGGAAAGGCACCTACAGATAAACAAAGGATCAGTGTGAAATATCCTGCACTATCTTCTTTCCTTTTAACAAGGGAAGTTTGGATTTTCCACTTTCTTGAAGAAGAAAACCCATGCTTCAGTATTATTACAAATGCAGAGGACTTTCAGCAGAAAACCCACTTCCAAGTTCGGCAGCATTTCTAGATTCTAATTCATGTTCAAATGGATAAGAAAACACGTGGTTAATTACTAACTAGAATCACAGCGATACCTGATCACCAGCATTGGGACCATCAGTGTTGAACAGAATGGGTCGGCATCGCTTATCCTCATTCATCAAGCTTGAATTCTGGAAATGTGCAATGAGAGCAGCTTTTCCTTGTATGCGGGCATATGCAAGTGATGCTACCTTTTCACTATTGAACTTCTCCCATTTCTTTCCATTAAACACCTGTCATAATTATATTTTCCTTTTAGCTTTAGTCTAAAGACATAAATTTACACTCAGAGCCTACATAGAACTAACCTGATAGAATGGAATTATCTGGCTAGGGTCAATCATATTGATGAATGCATACCCCACATTGCATTTATTCTGCAAATACATGTAAAGTCAAGCAATTAATACATATGGATTCCATAAGTAAATAAACATAACTGTTATGGTTATTCCCATAAACCCAACACTTTTACATGCCATACACTTCAGAAAAAAATGCACTTGCCTTGAAATCAATTGGTAGATAAATGAAATTGTAAGTTCCTTTATGGTGTTCATCAATTGCAGCCAGAAGCATTTTTGAAGTATACCTGCCATCATAACCAGATAACCATGTTAAATCATAATCTTGAACCAAAGAACTGCAGGCAACCATTCAATGGAAATGGTGGTCCAGCCCTAAGCTAGAGTGGCCGTCAAATTATTCTATCACTAGGCATGTCTAGACCAGATAGTTTATCCATTACAAGTAACAAGTTAATGTTCGGAAGGTTTTAATAGCAGCTAGTAGAAATATGGTCACAGAATGAAAGTTATTTACTTGTTAGGAATATTCTTTATCATAAGTGTTGTCCGGTTATCTTCTCCTCGCAATATGCGATCTATATCAAGTTCATACTGTTTCTTGTCAGCTTGATTAATACTCCCTTCATTTCTACGGCTCCTAGAACGTTCATTTGGAGACTCGAATGAATTGGTCATTGGAATCATTTGGCTCCTCCCAGGAAAAATTGGGGATCTCTGATGGTGTTGTTGGAGTCCTACATTTTTAGGGGGAATTGACAGGTCCATATAGTTTCCAGGAACATTAGGGAACATGTTAGGAGAGACTAATTCCATAGAGTGCAGTGAGTTATTGGAAATTCTCAAGCTCCCAAGGGAACCTGGATGAAAACCAGAAGTCTCAGGAGGTTCTCCTGTATAAGCATGCCGCCTGTCCCAAAGAGAAGGATTAACAGTTGGTGCTGATCCCACATGGTGATTATTTATAGGTAAAACAGAGGTTAAAGCAGGAGGTGGTGCTCTAGGAGGTCCATGCAGCCGCACTGACGAATGAGCCACTGAAATTCCATTGATAAATGATGGTGAGTTTGGCCACGTCATGCCTGGTGACTGTGGGTGGTGGTAGGAGGTTCCCCATGCATAGTGATGTCCAGGAAGAGAAGGGCTTCCATTAATAGATGATCCAAAAACTGAAAAACAGGAAAAGGACTGGATAAGTAAATGTAAAAGTAATTCGACTGGTATAATTGAATTCTGGCTTCCATTCGACAGAGACACTCAATTAGTTAAACACATAGCTTCCATATATCCAACTTCAGTATTAGTATATGAAACTAACGAAATAAACTCATGATAAAACTTCAGAGTTACCAAACTGTGGTAAGAAAAGCAGTAGACGGGCTATGTTCTTTTCCTAAAACAGTATAGGATGGCATCATGCAGGTGCCTGCTTATATTGGAACTCACCTTTAACTAAGACTTTGGATGTAGAAATTTTTTTAAAAGTACACAACTGTAATCATGCCTAACTGATTGAAGTTATTGTTGCTCCCCCACCCCCTAGCTTTCATTACTTATTTTAACCATATGGATCTGCCAGCCAAGGGAAGGCGAGGCAGGAAAACCAAGGTTCCATTTAGTTGGCTTGCTTTTTGCTATTTGAAAGCAAAAAAATTAGTTCTTACAAACAGTATTTTTTCAAAAAATTCCTATTTCCTTTCTCATTTGGAGTGAAATTGCTAAAGTTATCAAGTACTCTCTGTTATTATTGTGTTTATTTTATAGAAAAATAAAAATTTGTAGAAAATATTTTTTTAGGAAGCAAAGGAGCACAAAGATTAACCAAATGAAGCAAACACCACCCTCCCCCCTCCACCCCATACACACACACGCACAAAAAGAAGGATTAGAAAAAAACTGCACCCAATTGATCCCTTGCATTTTACCTCCATCATTGAATTCAATCGAGTGCCCATTGGAACTAACTCTGGGTAACTGCCTGTTATCAATTCTTTCAGGTGGCTTTGGACTCATGTTTGTAACCATGCTGCCAGGAGAATTGCAGTGAACAACACTCTTTAAACCATCATGATACTCTGGAAGCGAATGAGGGTGAAAATTTGATGTGCCTTGAATATCAAATTTTAATTGAAACTGTGTATGACCAGGCTCAGCAAGGCCAGTTTGATTGCCAATTGGTTCAACTCTCAAAAAAGAGGACAAGCAGTTAGGAACAATGGACGAAATTCCATGATGAAATTCAGATTCCAGAAACGGGGCTTGTGTTGGAGAGGGTAATCCCAAGATAGTTCCATTTTCCATGCCATTGGAAATGATTGCACGATGTGGAACCGCTCCTGTTAACAATGCTTCATAAGAAAACTTGAAAAGTAATATATAATAAAAAGGATATCCTATTGGCAATAATCATACCAGGGAATCCAGCAGCTGAATCATTGGGAGGGCTAAGCTGCAGATGCGGGCCACAATCATGCTGTTCCAAGTCAGGAGGAATCTGTTGCAACAAACTATAACCCAACAAAAAGACACTGTTTAGTGATGGATAACAAAGGAATGGCCAAGTTATATTATGAGAAAATATAAAGCAGCTATTGCTCAAATACTGACAATGCAAAGAATGCAAGCAGCACACCCTTGGGCTTGGCTCACGTGCTAGAGCATGGGTTGGGTCACATCAAATTGTTTAATCTTGTCAATCAAAAGAAGCTTAAATATGAAAGCATAAATACGACAAGGAAAAAAAAGGTTGTCTTTTCTTCTTAAGTTAGTAATTAATGAAAAAATAAAAACCTTACTAACTAATGCTATGTTTGGTTTGAGGGAAAAGAAGAAGAATGGAAAGGGAAGGATGAACGGAATAAGTAGAGAGCAGTTTTTTTTTTTGTTTGGTTGGGTGGAGAGACTCAAAGGAAAGAACACAAGGAAGGAAAAAAGTATGCAAGAAAAGTAAATAAAGAGTAAATATGGTTGGATGCTACCTTCTTGCACCCCCAGGGCAGCTTGGCTCAAGCTTAATTCGTTTTGCTGCAATATCACTCCTGTTCAATGCACGAAGAGCAGATTCTGCAGCTCTAACATCGTAAAATTCAATAAATTTGTGATGACTTCTGTGTGGGGTTTCACGAATCTGCGATGCACGAACAATATGGATTCATGCCTCGCTCAATGTTACTCCTTTCTTTAATGTTAAAATGACACACTTACCTCCTTAATTTCTCCATACACACCAAAAATTTGACGAAGTTCATCATTTGAAATGGAAGAATCAAGGTTCAAAACAACCAGAGTCCCCTGATTAATATCCCTTTCTGAGGGGTTGTCCTGACAAAAGTAATCCACACGTCAAGGAAACATGTAACGGAACTTGTACACGTATATCAGGAAACCAGAGGTCCTAAAGAACGGGAATTCAATTCTGCTAACAACAAGAATGATGAATGATTAATAAAAGCACAATCATACTTCAGGAAGGACTTTAGAAGCTCACCTTTGGGATTGAGTAATGAATGTCAAGCTTCCGGTGCCTCAGTGGTCTATCCTGGAGCGCTTTCATTGCATTTCTCGCAGCTCTAATATCATAATAGGAGATCATAACAAAACCACGATGCTTGCAGGATGTATAAAGAGTCTGGATATCTCCATATTGCTGCACATTTAATGTATGAAATGATTTACAGCAGGTATGATCTTTGTGCAAGTCAAATAGCTCATTAAGTAACATACATAACCACCAACTAAAACAATAAAAAATATAAAACGCACACCTCAAATAAGGCTTTTAACTCAGAATCTTCAACATTACTATTTATATTTCTCACAAAAAGTGTTCTAGAAGGATGTTCACCATAAGGGTGTTCTCCAGCTATTGAACCATTGCCAAACCCTGGCTGACCATTAGAAACTCCTCCAGGAAATTCAATATCATTCTGTGCTGCAGAACCATCATCTCCCAAATCCAATCCTCCAACACTGCTAAAAAAGTCTAACTCCTCCATATCACCTCCACCACTGGATTGGTTGATATTATCCAGCTTATCAGTCATTCCACTAAACAGGTCATCATCACTAGGAAGAAGGTTTCCAATAGTTTGGGCCTCAATTTCTTCAAGGGATTCAAAAGGTTCCTCTTCCTCGAAGTGGGAGGCAACAATATCAACAGAGTGGCCATATGGAGCATTGTTTGATAACCTCACTGTGCCAGAAAAACATAAATGCATATAATTAGATCAGAATTGGTATCCTGAAGGAAACTTTTAGAACCCATATAAATTGGTGGGCATTGTATGGCAAATAATTTAAACATGAATAACATGAGTTAGTATATATGGTTAAATTTATTCATGTGTATGTTTATGCATGAATTGTGTGTAAAAGGAATACTAACTAGGGGAAAGAAACATACATTTTCTACTAAATAATTCCGATAATGAGCTTGAGAAGAGACTATTCTCATACTGAGTTGCCATCATGTCAACTTTGGCACCTTCAGGAAAACAGGACGTTGACTGTGCATTTAAACTTGATCTTGTCCCTGAGTCATGGACCGGAGGCCTCAACAAAGTTGACGATTGAGTCCCTGCTCTATCTGTTCCCACTGCATGCCTAACTAAGCTATGATTCAATTTTTGATCCCGCATTAGGAAAGATTGATGAAGTTCAAGCGATTTTGCTGACTGAGATTTGACAGCTCCAAGATTTTCCAGGGGAGACATAGCAGCAGATTTCCCGGTGGCTGTTCAAGTGCAGAATTCATTTAGATATCAAAAACATTAATTCTTAAATCTACTGAATTTAGAAATATATATATATGAAGAAACAAAATAACGAAGGATAGCACCGCCCTAATATATTTGATTAGATTTCAAATTGTTTAGTAGGAAAAGTGAGCACAGGGGACTTCCACCTAAAAGCACTAGAACAGGGTGAAAGAAAAATTTAATTAAGGGAACCCAGGAAGCATAAGATTTGCATCTCCTGTTGTCGCTGTAATCCACATTTCACAAATTCACTTGTTGAATGCATTCTTCCAGAAAGACGAGTAACTATATATCCACTGTATTACAGTAAGTATAATAAGATTTTGTTTTTTGTTAATTAGACTTCAACAGGGGTTTGAACTTGCAACCTTACAACCTTGGAGTATATTAAGCTAAAGCTCATTTGTTATGTTTAAAAAGATTACAAAAAGCTCATAGCTATAAAATGTTGATCTCTATTAAAGATTCGTTAACTACTCATAGTTTAAATTTGCTTGAGATGGTAGATAGAATCGATCCATATTTATATCATGGATGTTTGCCCTCTCAATAACCTTATCATACATCGTCTTAAAGGCCTCATTAATGGCAGATTACATTACATATTTTTAAATCATTTCTTGCATGCATCGATTTTAAGCACATGTATGGCACTTTCTGTCATATGGCCATTCAAAGAATGATGCTGATCCAACCTTCTAAACCCGCGACATAATCAACTATGGATGTGAAAAATATAGGAAGGATATTCCCAATTTAGGAAGAGAAGAGCTAGTTCTAACTGGTTGAATGCAAAAAGGAAGACAATTGTAACTCCCTATAAATTTATTAAAATATTGCCTGAATTGCAGTAAGAACAATTTAGAGTTCATTGATCAAATCCAATAATAAGGTAAACCATTTCATGCAAGTCTTTGACTGAGAAAAACACTGACCATGGTGATCAAGCATGGCGTCCAACTTCCAAAACCCAACCTGCTTCTGCCAGGAGTAGAAAAGAAGCAAAAATAATGATTCAAATGAATACAAAAACAAAAAGATTTCAGTTGTCCATTATTTGTTAAAACAATATATGAATCCTAAAAAGATTAAATTAACCATGCAATGCAATTATAGAAGATGACACATAGTCAAACGCAGAACAGGAAATTGCAGGCAAAAAGTACCTCACTAGGAAAAGATGCATCATCAGAGAAGAATGATGATGAGGATAAACCTGGTAAATCCATTGTTTGGAATGGCATGATGATTGATACCTAAAAATCTAAAATACCCCAAAAAAAAAAAGAAACAAAGAAAAATTGTTCAGGCTGATTCCATCTATAAACGGCCTAATGCTGCATGCTCGCCTTTATAAACAGAATCCAGAATATCGCTCCTCTCCGGTAACGGAAAGTCTGCGAGGCAAAATTTAGAAGGTAATTAAAACAACAAACAGACAACTAGGCTACCCAATAAAAAAAGGCATGTAATAGATAAGAATTACAAGGTGTAATATTTATCACTTACCTAAAAGAATTTACAAGATGTTTTGGATTGGGATCTCAAATAGGGAAGTATTGAAAAGAAGAAAACTAAATAAACATTTAATAATAAGATTACAACAACAAAGCATATCTTTCATAATTCTACACCATAAAATAGATATAATTAACTCAGAATTGTTCATCAATTCATTAATAGCATAAAAACACGGGCAATTTTCACAAAGATCAGCCAGATCCGAATAGCTGGAATCAAAATTAACTTCCTAGAATGAAACTAAATTTCTAAATTCAGCTACTTATAGCGCGCGCTCTCAGAATTACCAAGAAAAATACAAATTGAACATATATTTCTTAAAAGACACAAATTATTTAAACTCCAAACTTCAACGAAAACCGATAATCAGAGGATCGGAATGACAGAAAGCGCCTTGAAGAATGAAATGCGACAATAATTAAACAAAGCTTAAAAAACAAACCTTATTAAAAAGCAAAAGGATTGCAATTCAGAGCGAGGAGAGACAAGGCGGACACGGGCGAGGGAGGAATTTAAACAGAGTTGACAAACAGAGAGATATGGAATAAATTACGCCATAAGGCAAGGAAAATTGAATGCAGAAGCTATCATCTTGGCATCTGTGCCGTGTAAGATCCTCCAAACCCTAACTTGATTCTCTTTTCCCTGCATTACACGTTAACCATCTTCTCCTTTCTTAGTTCTCTCCATTTTCCCTTTTTTTATTATTTATTTCTACACCTTCATTATTCTCTCTCCTTTAAACTTTCTCTAGCTTCAGGCCCTGTGGAGCGGTAGAAACTTCCGTCGGAATATATGAAGTTTGGAAAAACAGATTCTCCGGCGAGATTGCGAGCCTTCTCGCCAGAGACAGAGGAGAGAAATCGATGTGGCTCTTGCTCAAACAGAGAACAGTTTATTGAAAAAATAAAAAATTACTAGAGCAGAGTTCCTACAAACACGAGATCAAGAGGTTGGAAAACCGTTAAACAGTTTTAACGGCGTCAAGTCCTAATCGATTGTGTGGTCTCAAGAAATGGATTATTGTTAGATATATTTCTCTGTCTAAAACGCCACGCTGGCATTTTATGAGCCGGTTATAAGTTAATTATAGATATAAATAAATAAGTAAATGACGATAATAACCTTAATTATCAATTTTAGGTAAATGTAATGCGACGAAATAGGTGACAGGATTTCTCTCTTTAAATAGTAGACCTTGAGATACGTGCGGGCGTTTAAATTCGTGAAAAAAATTTTAAATAAAAAAAGAATTTTTTTTTCTGCGGAATAATCCAGTAATATTCCCTGCCATGAGAACTCAAGGTGGACAATGTACTTATCGATTTAGGATCCACGCGTCAATTCCTCAGCGGATAAAATGCATCTGCACAGAAACAGTTCATGAGGAGGTCGCCTACCTGAATTTACCCAACAATAATTCTCGATGTTACGTGGACAAGTAGCAGGTAAAATTTCATAACTTGTACAAAATTTTGCAATGCTGTTAGCTTCTTTCTTTTTATTTGCCACAAGATCACAGTTGACTGAGAATATACGGATGACAAATGATTGATTAAGGGGCTTTCTTGTCAATCCATGGGTAGTATAATGACAAACTTTATTAATAAAAACAAAAGATGTTGCAGCAAAATCATGAGAAATATGAATTATCCTGAATGAAAATCTCAGGGGTAAACAAACCAGCTGCAGCAAGTATATTTTTTGCATCTCCTTCAAAAACAACCTTCTCAAAGTCATGATTCTTAGCTAGCATCACAGCTTCTCGTAGAGCCATGGGCGCTTTCAAATTAAATTTGAGGATTTGTTTGAAAAAGAACTTGCTCGACTGTTCAAGACAAAACTTTTTTATTTGAATCACTTGCTACTGCTGTTAAGCTTCCCATCCTACTAGACTTTATTAACAACAGCATCCACATTTAGCTTAATAAAATTTTGAGGAGGCTGCCAAATAAGAGTAGAATTGGACTGTTGCTCTTGAGAATCACCAATAGTCTCCTTCTTCAAAGCTTCCTTAAATTCTTCATTAAATTGACTGACCCTCAGATTAATAATGTTTTGAGATTGATCCTGAAATTTAATAAAATTATTTAAAAAAAACTCTTTAATTTTTAATAAAATACTATTTATTCTATTTTCATTCACTTTCTTTTATTTTTTTTTATTTTTCCTTCATTTTATTTTACAATATCTTTCATTTTATTTTTTAATAATTTTTTATTATTTCTAATTAAAATATATATATATATATATATGATATTTTTTATTAATATTATATTTTTTAAAATAATTTTTTATTATTATAATAATACTCATTTCTAAAACTTTTATATATAATATGAATACGTGGAGTTATCTTCTTTTTTAAATTTCTACGTCCACGTAATGCAAAGAATATATGCACAGCCAAGGAAAGAAAATCTTCCTTTACATTTGAGCTATCAAATTCTGTTTTAGATGAAACCAACAATCCATCATAGAATTGCCAGTCAAAAAAGATCATCGCAAACATAGAGAATATATAATTAATCCAATCAAAAAATAAATGCTTAGGCTTAGCAGTTTCAAAATCACCACAACACTTAAAAAATTGCCATTATGAAAAATTGACAATAAATTCTAAAAAGTCATCTTATATTTCTTTTTCTTTTTCTAATTAATCAGGTTTTCCCTAAGAATTTGAACTCATAACTTTTAATGAAATAATTTAGATTTATTTTCTCAAAGCTCCAACCAAATTTTTAAGTGGTTTAAAAGGCGATGGGTTTTTTAGTTCGACAACTACTGAGATTTTTTTTTTTCCCTTCCTCGCTTTAGTTTATAGACCAAATTTTTTCTGAGGTCACAGTGCTCAACTGAAGAATCACTTTGGGTTTTTTATTTAAGGACTATTATTATATGTTCTTTGTGCGTATGTAATTTCATTGGTCTTTCCTTATTTCATATGACTGAAATTAATGAATCAAATTCTCTGTTAATTAAAAAAAAAAAACCTCAGAATTTTCTTCTTATTTTCCTCTATTTTTCATGAAAGTTCAATAAAAATATTAATAAAAACAATAAAGAGAGAAAGTGGTCAATTAAGAAAAACGAATGACATGAAATTAATAATAGGATAAAATAATTCATTTTAATATTTTTACGAAACAATTCTGACTGAATACACTTAATTAAGAAAAAAAATTTATCTATTTACACAATTTATTAAAAAAAATAAAATTAAAACGCTAAAATAGAAAAACTAAAAGTTGAACCCCCAATTTTATAATTATCCCCCTAAATTAAGAATTTTTTAATTGAAGATAAAAGTATTAAGTTATGACAAATCTAGAAGCTAAATTATTTATTTTGAAATAAGGAGATAAAATTTATATATATTTTAAACTATAGTATCAGAATCTAATTAATTATTGTACCACCACATTATATCATAATTTGTATTTGAATTTAATTCTTTTTTTTAATTTAGTATGAGTTTTAAATTTAATTTTTTATCTAATATAAATTATCTTTAGATTTTTAATTCGTTTGGTGTGGATTTTATATAAATTTTAAATTTTTTTTCACTAAATTCATATCATAAATTTATAAGTGTGAGCTAAATTTCATTAAAAATTATTTTGGTCAATCTTCATCTTCATAATATTGATTTTAATTTAGATTTTGAGTGTTGTTTTATATGAATATTTCTTTATAGTTTATTTTAATTTTATTATGCATTTAATTTTTTTTTTTATGTTAAAAAAAAATAGGTAACAGTTAGTTTGCTTTTCTACCAAATAATTTTGCAACTTTGATTTTAATAAAAGTGTAAAAATTAATATCATCAAATTAATAAACATAGATTTAATATAAAAAGGAATAAAATATATTGGAGTCTTAAAGATGAGACTTTTATATGCATAGATTAATTATGCAATGCAATGATAGAGTTGTTGAGTTTCTACTTCATTAGTCATCACCCTACGAGATTCTCCCCTGCGTTTTACGAACTTAAATGTGTTATATATATATATATATTATCTTTCTCTTTTTTTAATTTAAAGTGTTTATTTATTATTGGTTCCATTTCCATGTTTTATTAAATTTTACGAGGAATTCAACACTTTGTCAACGTTCTCCGACTTTGTCAACGTTCTCCGAGTCAAATGTCTGCCCCATGATTTTTTATTTTTTTTTACAGGTATACTTTTCATTAGAAATCTTATAATATTGATATATATTTAAATCATATAAAATATATGTATAAATAATATTTTCAGGCTTATGAAATTTTGAAGATGGATATTAATATATTTGTTTATAATGATTATAAGTATTTTTAATTAATTTATTTACAGTCATATTTTATTTCCTTGCATTATAATTTGGGTTGGTTCACCAAAATCTCATGGTTACAAATATTATATAATAATAATATAGACTAATGTATTAAAAAATAACATTATATTTAATAATTTTTTTTTAGTGCTGAGGATGAGATAATTGATATTAAATATATTATTTAAAAAAAATATATTTATCATTAAATTATACATCGACGTAAAATAATTATTTTTTTAATTTAGTAAATCTCATTTTTTTTTTATTAAATTATAACATCATATTTAATCATATTATGATATTTTTGATAATTATTAAATCAACACAAATTTTAAGAGGGTTATAATATTAGATAGATGTTGGATTAGTAAAAATTTCAATAATCAATGAGCTATTTTTCTTTTAATTAAGCTCAATTATGGTTTGAGCTTGCCATTAAATAATTTTAAACATAATTAATTATTTTTAAATTTAAAGATTGTATTTTATTTTATTTGTTAAAGAATATAATTAAAAAATCAGAATAACAGATAGAAATTTCATTCAAAAGTATTTTTTTTTTTAATATATATAAATGAATTCAAAGTCTTGTAAATTATATTTAAATTTGTTTATTTTTTAAAATTTGGCATAAATAAATTTTTAACAATTAAATTTTATGCAATTTAACATAATTAAATAAAATAATATAATTTATAAAAAAGTTTATATTTATAAAATATAATAGGTGAAAAAATAAAGTAATTGGTGGAATATGTTATTGTTAAATATTTATTTTTATTAATAAGATAGTAACAATTTGAATTGTGATAATACTTAAGATTAAACCAAATTTCCTTATAATTGTGCTATTTTTTCTGGTAAACAATTTGAAATTAATTAATTTATTTGTTTAAAATTAGGGGGGGAAAAGAAAAAGAGATATAAATTTTTTTTACTACAGTATAAAAAAAAAGCAACCGTGTCTGTAAAAAGTGGATAGAACTCGTAACCGGGCCAATCTAATAAGCCTCGGGAAGCTGGAGAAAGACTACGTGGTCAGTGAATTCTGTCTTCTTCTTTCCTCAACTTCCCGCCGGGTAGCGGCCATTTTTAAATGTATCACTTCACAAACCCTAGATTTTCGAGGGTAGCTTCTTTCTTTTACGTCTCCATCTCCGGCTTCACTGTCTCTCTCTTCGAGGAAATCGCTGTTCATTTTTTACTTCCATTTCAAGCTCTAATCTAATGGTATGTTCTCTTTACTCTGATTCAAGTTTTGAGGCCAAGTTTGAGAAAAATTCAATCTCTTCAAATTTTCAGATTTTTTGATAATGAACTTAATACAATTTCTTAATCACCACTATTGCAAGCTAAGCATTGTACATTAATCGTTTTCAATTTAGTAGTTGTTCTGAGTCACGGACTTAATGTAGTGGTTATTTACGGATTCAATTTAATTACTGCCTTATATTCGGCAATCGATTTCATTTCTGTCTTCTCTTTCTTTTTGCCTTTTATATATTCTCACGAAGTTGAATTCCTTTGTTTATTATTTTGGAAGTGTTCACCTTTGTTTTGAATTACGGTAACAATTTGAGAAAAATAGGGCTTGATGCATTGTTTTAGATTTCTTTAAAGCATTATTTTATTTTTCTATTATTATTTTTATTCAATTTTGAATCTAAAGAAGCGAGTTACCATCTTGAAGGCACTTTTGTTTTGGATTCATTCTTAAATTGGATAAGCTACATAGGAAATGTGTTTGTATTTTATATTCAGATTATAGGATTGTTATTGTTTTCTCTATGCAGAATTTTGATATCGGAGTCAATTGATGGGTAGAGTGCATCGTGGAAGCAATAATTCCACCAAGAAATATAAAAAGCATGAAAGTCGAAGGAAAGTACTTAATTTTTGCGTGACAAAGAAAATTGCGGTGCAAGTTCATAAGATAAGGCGTGAAGGATTTGTTCTGGAGCGAAGAGTTAGTCCAAGACTTAAAAGCATACCGAAAGACAAAAGACCATTTTATGGCAGTGAACAGAGAAGGAGAAGGCGAATTTATGTTTCTAAAGATGTTATCTGCACCAGAAAAAATGGAGATGTTGATCAGAAGAGACAATCTGATTCTCCTGAACACAATGCTGGCACAAACAAAGCTAAAGTTGACATTACCGCAAGCAACCTCACACGACTTGTACCAAAGATGATGTCAGCGGGATGTCTTTTGGAGCGAAGAGTTAGCCCTAGACTTAAAGATGTATCTGCAGACAAAAGACCATACTATGGCTGTGTTCAGAGGAGGCGCTCACATGCTTCAGAAGATTATGCACGTGAGAAAGAAACTGAATATAGTGATTGGAAGAGGCAATTGGCTTCTCCTAAAGATAATGCTGGCAAGGATCAAACTAAAGCTGACATTAACTTGACAAGGAACATTGTGCAACGAGTTCAAAAAATAAAGTCAGATAGATGCTTTTTGGAGCGAAGAGTTAGCCCAAGACTTAAAAATATACCTTCAAATAAAAGACCATTTTATGGTGGCAATCAAAGGAGGCAGCTGGGTGCTACTAAAGATGAACTTTGTTACAGAAAAAATAAAGACGATGACCGAATGCTGCTACTACATTCTCCTGATGATAATGCTAATGAGCAAAAAACTATAGTTGATCACACGACGCAAGATAAAGCAAATAAGCAAGAAACTGAAGTTGATCACACAATGCAAGAATGCCTACTAGAGGCAGGTAGAAAAGATGAAGAAGATAGAGGTACTGAAAGTGATTTCACCCTTGGTTTTGCATCCATCGGGGAAGATGATACAGCAATTATGGATTTAGAAGATGGGGTTTATTTAGAATGGACAAGTTGTGAAAGTTTTTTAGATCATAGTGTGCATCAAAAGTCTGGTGCAAGGGGGCGAGAGACAGTGCTGGGCCTGATGGCTGTTTCTCCTTTGTTGTTAACATACAAAGGTAGCATTAATGAATGGGAGAATTCTAGCAAGGAAGAAACTGACGATGAAGCATTTGATGTTACCACGAGAAACAAAATTGTGCAACGATTGCAAAAGATAAAGTCCAAAGTACTTTTAGAGCGAAGAGTTAGTCCAAGGCTCAAAGATATACCCAAAGAGAAAAGGCCATATTATGGCAGCGATCGAATGGGGCAATTCAATTCTACTAAGGGATATATCTGCAACAGCAATGATAGGAAAAGGCAATTATATTTTCCTAAAGATAACACCACCAAGAAAAAAAATAAAATTGATCACTCGATGCAAAATTGCCTACCTAATGTGTCTAGGGAAGACATAGGCAGACAAGACAATGAAAGCAGGCTTGTCCCTATTTCAGGATCTGTTAAATATGAAAAAACAGAACTACTAGATTTAGCAAATGGTGCTTATTTAAAATCGATGGACTGTAAGAGGTATTTAGCTGATCGTATGTGCCAAGATGCAAGGGTGAAACAGACTGTAAAGGCTCTTGATAAACATTATCCATGCTTGGTTCAGGTGATTGCATTTTGAATAATCTTTTGTGGAAATGCATAAAAATGAGCAATCTTGTATTTGCTTGAAATTATTAGATTTGGTAATATTGATCATGTAATTTGAGGATTTTGACTTTCATTTTTCCTTCTTCCCTCCCTCATTCCCAACCCTTTTCTTTGTTTATTCTAAACTATCTATTAGAGATTTTTATTAATTTGTGAAGCATGTTTTGTTGAACCCATTGGCTTGGTCAGTGTTTAAGGAGATAAACACTAAGGCTAAATGAGGATGGAGAGTGTGCATTGCAAAAGCTAATTCTTTTCGTTTGCTGAGCATATTGAGTTTATTCTTTGAATTATTTGTTGTTTAATCCAAAAATAGCTTGGTGTAGTTGCTGTAGAATTGCACAGTCGTTTATCATGGAAATGCACTACTATAGATAAATTTCTATGTCACATAAATGTCATTTTTCAATATGTTCAGCTTCATTGTCATTTTATGTGAGTTATATTTGTTTGTTGCTTTTATTTTAGGATTGTTTTGACCGGGAAAGAGTATTTAGAGATTCTTCTAAATTACCAGGGTATGCAATCTGTAAATGAATAACATTGCTTATTTTAATGTGCATCATATGTATCAATGTGAACTGACAGCAGTGTTTTATGTTCCAAGCTTGTTGTGTGAGGACTTATCTTATGGTGTAGAAGATTTACCTATTCCAGTTACCAATATGATTGATCCTCCAATTGTACCTGCAGGCAAGTTTACATATTAACTTATGCTTTATGAGCAGAGAGTTTATCTTGTAGAGCAAGATTGATTTTCTCTTTTATTTTTCTAATAAATAGCCGCTTTTATATGCACTCATTTTAATTGTATTTTTTTTGTTTATTGCACTCATTTTAATTGTATTTTTTTGTTTATTAATATCATGGTAATTTGGATTTTTTTTACTAGTTTTCTACTGTATATGTTGCATGTGGAAGAGTATGTCACTGCATCACTTGTAGAAGTTGTAAATTCCATTTCCAAAATTTCACAATTTGATTTGTCTCTTTAATAGCATAACTTAGCATATCTTAAGTTGTTTGGGGCAAATAAATTTGAAGAATAACTGAAAATTGGTATATTGAAGTTTGTTATTCGAGTGCAAAGATGTTTCTAAACAAATTCCGAAGGACTCGCAAAATTGACCCTTTAACTTTTGTTTCTTTTTTTTTTTAATTTTTTTATTTTGGATGCATCCTGCTCTAGTTTAACAATATACAAGGATATAAAAACGTGGAGTCTCCTTAATTTTAAAGTTTGACACCATTTTGGTACTTTGTGAAGTTACTAGGTAATTAACGTTGTTATTTATTAGTCAATTGGGTCATAAATTTTAGTGGAGTTAGAACAGTAATGCCCTTGAATATTTGACTTCTATTTTGTTTGAGCGTGAAACACTCTATCTTGAAATGCCATTACAAATAGTATTGATTTCACACAAAAGAGAGTGAGAACTTGGAAGAGTATACCTTTATGCTCACTAGTTGGATAACATTCAGTTACCAGGTATTCTCTACCAATGGTTTGATAAAGCTTGATTTCTTTTTACTAAAGAAAGAGTATTCCAAATTCACAAGATCTACCCTTCAATTAAATGTGATATTGGACCATTCAACAATGAATTCATGATTTCATTTGAAGTTATTTTGATATCTTTTGATGAGAGGCTTTCTCAGTTAGTTGTGGTTAAGGAATGTGATGCACTTCAGAATTAGCTAGTGACAATTCTTTCAGGTGCGTGTTTCATATATTTTGGCTATCTGATGACGTTGCCATGTGCATTAATGTACTTTTGGCACAAATGGCTTGCATGGTTTCACTTAGTAAAGGAATTTTCATATTTTGCTATCAAAGTACACGTGTGTTTGTATTCTTAAAATGAATATACTGTTAGGACTGTGAAACCCTAACAATTTAATATAGATGAAATGAGGGTTTATGGGGGAAAGAATAGAAAGGAATGGAAAAAATAGAGATAGAGCAGAGAAGAATGAAGAGTAAGAGAGAGAGAGAGAATTAAGGAATAGAAGAGAGAATTTTGAAAGAAGTTGGATTTTTATCAGAATGATTGAATGAATCTTTATTATGCTTATCTCTACATTTTTATACAGTTTTAAGAGTCAATTATTCTGCTACAGCTTCACAGTTAAGCGATTCTTCTTAACTGACTAACAACTTCCTTTATTTTCGGATCTCAAATAACAGCTATGCTAGCTGGCATTTTAACTGCCTATCCAGCTCTATTTCTTCTATACTTTCTTCTCTGATATGTTACAATACCCCTCCCATTATCTATTTCTTGTCCCCAAGAAAGAGTACAATCTGGAAACTGTGCTGCCACAAAAGTCTCATCCTCCCAAGTGGAGTCTTCCATAGGGAAATTCTTCCATTTGATCAATCCTTGTAGAACCTCTTGATTATTCCTAGTGATAGTCCTAGTTTGCAGGACTTGCTCAGGCTCCACAATAATAGAATCATCTGTCATAACTGGTAGGTCTAAGAGGGGTGTGACAGCTTCCCCTAACTTCTTTTTAAGCAATGAGACATGGAACACAGGATGTATAGAAGAAGTAGGAGGTAATTGAAGTCTGTAAGCTACTGGACCTACCCTGGACAGCACCTGAAATGGTCCATAGTACCTGGCAGAAAGTTTCAGTGTGTTTCTTAGTGCTACAGATGTTTGTCTATAAGGTTGTAACTTCAAATAAACCCAATCACCCACTGCAAACTCTCGTTCAGATCTATGTTGGTCTTGTTGTTGTTTCATTCTATTTTGTGCTAGTGTCAAATTTTCCTTAAGAATTTCCAGCATCTGTTGTCTTTGCTGCATAAGCTCTCCCACAGCTGCCACTTTAGAAGGTGCAGGTAGTATCACAGGTGGAAAGGGTGTTGTGTAACCATATAAGGCCTCAAATGGTGACATTTTAATGGCAGTGTGGTAGGAAGAATTGTACCACCACTCTGCTAATGCAATCCAGCTACTCCAGCCCTTAGGTTGTAGGTGAGACATGCACCTCAAGTATCCTTCCAGACATTGATTCACTCTCTCAGTTTGCCCATCTGTTTGGGGGTGGTAGGCAGTACTATAGGCTAGGGAAGTGCCCAAGAGGCTGAATAATTCTTTCCAAAACAGGCTTGTAAAGATTTTGTCTCTATCAGAGACAATAGTGTGTGGGGTTCCATGGAGTCTGAAAACCTCTTTTAAGAATAGTTTAGCCACTGTGGAAGCTGTAAAAGGGTGGGACAAGGGTAAGAAATGTGCATATTTAGTCAATCTACACACAACTACTAAAATGGTATCCTTCCCTTGTGATTTTGGTAGTTGTTCTATAAAGTCCATAGACAGGTGCTGCCATGCTTGGGAGGGTATTGGTAAGGGCTGTAATAGTCCAGGGTATGGACAATGCTCAGGTTTACAAGTGGCACATACTTCACA